>LOJH01066099.1:0-10385 GCA_001685095.1 Ellobius talpinus | reverse complement strand
GATTTTGTTACACTGTGTATATTTATTTCTGCTCTTGTTTAAGGTATTATGTTTGTGCAATTAATTTAATATGTAATATATAATTAAGAAATATAGATTAATAGATAGTTATCTATAATAGTCAAACTGTAGTCAGTTAGGTTTTCTAGAAATACAAAGATAAATTTTAGTTAGACAGATAATCTTCAATACTTCAGACCTATGTAATATGGCATTTAAAATGTTTAAGTACTTAGATATTTTTTAACAGTGAGACATGTCTGCTCCTGGAAGCACCAATTACTTCAGAGAGGTTGATGAGCAATGAAAAAACTCTTTATGAAATTTGCCTTCAATGTGACAAGGTTAACCATTTGGGCAAGAAACTGCTCTTGGTGTACTGATTGATGGTATGCTGTGTAAACTGGACATACAGGACCCACAGAAAAGTTACTGCTGGAGTTGCCTAAGGAAGGTGAGACATCCCTACAGGGTTCCTGCTTCATAAAAGAGTATGCTAGTCATTCTGCAGGGCATAGAATAAAGTGACTGACAAACTGTCAATATAGGCAGAACAGATCTTCAAATTTCCTTCTTCATGGAAACATCTGCTAGACACTATGGGCTTGTCAACTGCATATGTAACAGAAGAACTTTGGGTGACTTTCCCAGCAGCAAGATGTCTTTGTCAATTCTAGAGTTTGGGAAGTTGTTTATAATGTACTTCCTCTTTACTTAGGTAATATTATATCCTTCTGGATTCTTGAGGATTTGAAGACAGTTATAGCTTTCTTTAATTATGATAAAAGATAAATTGTATATGAAACTTCAAACTCACAAGGATAAAATATATGATAGAATGTTTTCTTTAATTTTGTCAGAAACAAATAGACTAAATATTGAAACTGTAATTCTTGCTTGATACCTGTTTTGTTATATGTAATTTTACAACATAAAAGTTATTACCTCCTTTTTCAGTTAAACAGAAAAAGGAAAATGATATGGGATGTCTTTCTGTATATGTGTTGCTTTCATTGGTTAATTAATAATGCTGCTTGACCTATGGAAGGACAAAATATTGCCAGGCTGGAAAAGATACATAGAGCGAGTAGGCAGATTTAGAGAAATGCAATCTAGCTGCTAAAGGAGATGGTCACCAGAATCTTACCCAGTAAGTCACAGTCTCATGGCGATACACAGAATGTAGAAATGGGTTATTTTTAAGATAGAAGAGCTAGTTAATAAGGACCCTGAGCTAATAGTCCAAGCAGTGTTATAATTAATACAGTTTTGTGTGATTTTTCAGCTCTGAGTGACTGGGAAACAAGAGAGCTGTCCCTGCCTACAGAAGAATGTATTTTCAATTTAAGAAATTTTCAGGATGACTAATATTAAGAAAATAGCAAAAACAGCTTCTATGGGCTAACCTCTACTTTTACCAGAATTGGACAATATGAAAATTAGAAAGCAAAAGCATTGGTGAGTTAGAGAACCAGGAGAGAGCTATGAGTTGAATCCTAATTTGGAGATTATTAATCTGTGTCATGAAATTATACTCATGCTTCAATTAAAATAAATACAGACTGAATCATAGATTTAGAGGGTAGAAAATCTGTGATTTGGTCATCGATTTGCAGAACAGCCAATGGAAAGTGTAAATGGAGGTGATTCAAAAGTGTGATCTCTCTAGATACTGAATGCATGCTTAGGGCCACCTAACACAGAGATAAAGGGGGAACAGTTTTTCTCCCTAATAGGGTGATTTTATCATTCTGTGAATTACAGGTGGATTTCCCCAAGAATCTGAAATTCAAATCCAATGGGACCAAATTTGTCTTCTCTTTTTGCTTGTTAACTTGAGATTGTCTGGGGAAAAGTAGCACATTGGAGGCCAATGTCCAGCCACTGCAGCACATATCAGTGTAGCATGACAAGTGGGCCGAGACTGGTTGGTGCTATGAAGTGATGAATTCTATAGAGTAGGGAGTGCCTCCCATATTTCCACAAACTGATTTTTTAAAAATGTTATCTTCCCTCAGTATAACCTAGTTCTCAGCTTGTTCTGAGAGTTATGGACTACCCAACCCTGGCTGCATACCTTGTGCTATGATCAGATATTATTCCTTAGGGAAATGTTACCACGGTCTCCTTGTTTCCACGTCTTCTCGAATGGTAATTTCTTGTCCTCTGTTAGAGCTTGTAGCTTCCTCTTACATTTAATTGTGGGTTTTTCTTGACAAGTAGAGTGCGGAAAAATGTAAAATAAAATAGAGTTTGTAAAAAGTCTGGCCTATTTTTTTGTGTGTGTGTGTGTGTGTGCGTGCGTGTATGCATGTGCACCTGCGCTGGTGTGACCATTCATGGTAAGCCTGTTTCAGTAGTTCTTAGAAGCTTCACTGAAAAATCATGAGTGTGGAAAGCCAAAATCAACATCAGCAGAACTGTTGCTTGCTGTGGACTCCTGAGTTTTGTAAACAGCTGTTGTTTAATGGTGGCAATTTAGGAACAGCATGCTATCTTCAGTAGATAAGCCTTGCAGAGGCTATATGGTGAAATGCTGCTAATCTTTCTATAGACAAGCAAGAGATGGAGAAGTAGTTAGAGACAGGTAAAGAAACAGAAGATTTTCAAAAGGTATTCAAGGAAAAGAAGCTATTTCATATCATATTAGAAATAATGGACTAGAAAAGGGAACATTCACAATTATTTTTGTATAGAAAACTTAGAATATGCACTTCAGAAAGGTTGGAGATTGTGAGCTCTCTTTTTTATATCCACACTGTGAGGAGCACAGTCTAGTATATAATAAATTATAAATAATAACATTGTTAATTATCAATGGCTGCAAGATATAATAGCACATAGATAAATCTAAGAACAATTCCAAAATATATTGAATTCAATATGTTAAATATCTCACTTCTAATGTTATCTATGACATTTTCTCCCCAGAAATATATCGATTAGTTCTGTTTTTACCTAAGTGTTTATTAAAAAGCATGTGTCCACTAGTTACATTTACACACCAGATGCAGGTCCCAGCGCTAAAGATCCACTGAGTAAAAGAGATTACAACCATTATTTTTAAGGAAATTTGTGCCTTATGCTGCAATATAAGATCAAAACCAGAAATCTTTAATTCACTAAAACTGTGAGAAATAGCACAAAGATCACCAGACTATTTACATATGCACACTTCCATGTACTGCTTTGTATGAGATCACATGTACAATATCTACTTTCTGTATTACTTCAGAAGCTCCTAATAGTGTCACTTTCACCCATGTTTCTCTCTCGCATCAAATCTCTTCTGTTATGATATGAAGCACACAGTTGTGGCTGTAGAGATGACTCAGAGGCAAATTTGATGATCTGTACTGGAATCTCAAATGCCCATATCAAAGCCATGTTCAGTTTGAGTCCTAGCCTTAGGAAGCACAATGGAGAGAGACAGAGTACACTCCTGACATTCTATGACATCCCCCAAAACACTGTATATATAACACAGGGATAGATACCAAAAATGAATGAATGAGTGGATGAGTAAAAACTACACTTATTTCTGTTCATGATTTTTCAATAAAATCAGTACCCATAGTATCTGCTTGTCAATTTTCCTTAAAACATATACTGTAGGTTTTGTACTTTAGGACATTTCCCATTTTTAATTAATCATTATTAACATGTGTGCTTCTATGTTTCTGCCCAGGTGACCTGGTTGTGATTCTTAAAATTACTTAACCTTCCTTTGTTGAAACACTGCATCATATGGTGAACTCAGAGTTTCATCATTCCCTTGATGTTCATTTTGGCCTAGTATCTGGATTGCTGAAAACATCTAAACTTAATTGTACTTCTTAAGTAGGAAATGTATAGTTTGTGTTTATATGTTTGACTACTCATTTCAGTTACTATATTTTGAGTTATCGCTGGTAAATTTTCTTAATGTGGTTGAAATGTCTGTATTAATCATTTTTTTATTAAATATTCAACCCCTAGTTTCAATTTATTAAATTTAAAACTAATCTTAATTATAGATTCCTATCTTGCTTTCAATTGTTCTAATTCTGAATTTTGTAATTATTATAAACAAAAACATGTCATCATTTAAAATATTAATATATTTAGATTGTAGTAGATTCATAAGGTCTAGGAAATCAAGTGAAACAGTCTGTTTAGGGAAACCTTCTGACTGATAAAGGTTGGATGAGGAAGTGTTTTTAGACCAGCAGAGTACATATAGGATACAGCAAGACCAGTCCTATTCTAAAGAATCAGTAATTAGGGTACTGTTCTCATGTTTTTCTCACACTTGACAAAGCATATTAATTTCATCTGTATTTATTTTGACAAATACCATTTTTCCAAGTTTTAAAAATTTTATTAATATTTCTGCCTTACATAAAGTATACCCAGCAGTCTCTAGTAAAATATAAGAAACAAAATAAAATTCTGAGTACATTTCTTAAATGGAAAACAAGTCCAAACAGACTAGTGCTAGAGGATAAAGATGTTTTCAATTACGTGTGACCTTAACTTCTAGTCTCGTGTCAGCTTACATGTGTAATGATGAGCATTTATATAATTAATGTTACTTTTTCATCAAAGACTGCAGGCTAAAATGGTGCATTGTTGGGTGGCAACTTTATAAGTTACTTAAATCAAGAGTTACTTTAGGAGCAGCCATGTGACTCTGTCACATTTCTCTGAAGACTAATTTACCCTCCCCTGCCCACCTTTTAAAATATCAATGTTTCTGGATTAATATTGGTGTAGTGGTTAGTTTTATGTCACCAAATCATATTCATTTGGGAAGAGAGATTCTCAACTGAGAAAATATCGCCATGAGATTTTCATGTAGGCGAGTCTGAGCGAGTCATGAAGAGCAACTCAGTAAGCACCACCCCTTCACAGTTTTTGCATCAGTGTTTGCCTTGTTAGGTTCCTGCCCTGTGATAGTCAGTGATAGTCTCTGACATGAAACTGTAAGATAAAGTAAATTCTTTCTCCCATATTTGCTTTTACTCATAGTGTTGTATCACACAAACAGAAGTTGTGACTAGGTACTTGATATTTTTCTCTACTTTTAGGTGACTATTGCCATATTATTCCATCTTTGCCTTTAAGTAGCTCCTATTTCTTATGGTTTTTAGATTTTCATATCAAGTTCAAATCTTTCTTTGAAACTAAAAAATTATATCTATTTTACCTGTTCAATCTCTCCATATATTAGATATAGGGGCATGCCTGTATATTCATTAAATCATTTACCCTTACATCTAGCATGTCAAACCTTCTATCTCTTAATATGATACTTGATAATACTAAAGGATAAACATAGCATCTCTGTTTATTTATCTTCTTGCTGTGGGAAGAATATCCTGAAAGAGGAATGTTGAAGAACTGATTATTTATTTATGCTCACAGTTTGAATGCAGAACCTATTATGACAGCATGAGGTTGAGGCAACTACTCTTGAAGTCAGGAATGAGGAAGAGATGAATGTTGGTTCTCAATGCCCCTTCTTTCTCATTTTAATTCATTCCTGGACTCTGGCTTATGGAATTGTGATACCAACATTTAGAATGTTCTTTTTCACATCTATTAACCTGAGAATTCCCCTTACAAGCAACGCCTAGGGATTTGTTTCCATGGCAAGTCTACATCCCATAAAGTTGTGACTGACAATTAAGATTACTCATCATACCATCATTCCAGCTAATCATATAAAACTTGTATCATTTCTATTATATTCTATATAAGAAAGTATATCAACTTCATTTAGGAGATAAATACATAACCACACTCATATATAATCATGTTACTGGCAATATCTTCCTATGGTCCAACACAATAGCTTGTTCTTGTTTGTTCTAAAAATTATGAAAATATGCATATCATCTGAAATAGAAAATACTTAACAGCAAAGAATGCTTGGTGCTCTGTGATCAGGTATAAAGAAAGAAATACAAAAACTAACCTTGAAACACTAAAATTTGAAAAGGCAGAGGGTACATATATTGACACTTTAGAGAAATATCCCCCATCCACTAGAAACAATTAGGCATGTAAAATATTTCAGCTGCAAATCACTCTTTCAAGCCCACAGAAACATTGTTAACTATGGCCATTTTCCTTCACAGTGAACACAAAGAAGAGCTTGGTTGGTGGAGCATGCTAGAGCGACACCTGAGAATAAAGGATTCTCTACTTCAATTTCAAGCACTGTGAAATGCTCTGCCAGTTTTGTGTGGGATAGGAAGCATCTGGTGTGAATTTTCTAGGCCATGTGAACAGAAGGGACATTTTATTTCTGACCTCACAGAAAGCTCTGAGTTCCTGAGCCTGTTGACTGCCTGGCTGCCTCCCTTGCAATTTGTACCCTTCATTATATTTTGTACTTCTAGCCTCTCCCTGTCTCTCACATTGAACACTTTCTACCAGTTTTGATTTTTTCTCATAAATTAGTTTATGTATTTATTTATTTAATATCCTGCATTTCTACCTCCTTCCTCTCCTCTCAGTCTCCCCTTCTGTTCCTCCCTTGCAAATCCACTCCTCCTCAGTTTCTGTTTAGGAAAGAACAGGTCTCTCTTGTGTATCAACAAAACATGTCAAATCAAGTTGCAGTAAGACTAAGCACTTTCCCATGTATTAAGGCTGGGCAAGGAGATCCAGTGTGGAGTGTAGAGTTGCAAAAACCTATAAAAGAGTTGGAGATATCTGCTATTCCCACAAGAGGACTTAGCTATACAATCATAACATATATGCAGAGAAGTTAGGTCTAAGCTCCAGTCTTTCTTGTTGAATCCAGGGAGATTCCCTTGTGTCAGGTTTTTACCTACTTCCCAAATGCCCCCCTTCTTTCCAGTAGTCTCTTAGCTACTCTCTCCTCTGTCCCCTCCTCTAGCTTGATCGTTCTTGTTCCTATCTCTACCTGCCCTTGGTCCACTCATGAATCTCTTCTATTCCCCTCCCCAGGGATATCTGGGTGTCCCCCATGAACCTTCCTTGTTACCTAGTCTCTCTGGATTTGTAGACTATATTATAGCTACCATTTATTTTACAGCTAATAACCACTTATGGATAAGTACATATCATGTTTGTTTTTCTAGGCCTGTGATACTTAACTGAGAATGACTTTTTTTTTCTAGTTCCATCCATTTGCCTTCAAATTTCCTGGTCTCCTTCTTTTTAACAGCTGAGTAATACTCTATTGGGAAAATGTACCACATTTTCTTTATCCATTCCTTGGTTGATAAAGTTTCCAGGTTCTGACTATTACAAATAAAGTTTCTATGACCATATTTGAGCAAGAGTCCTTGAGTCTGATTGAGCATCTTTTGGGTATATGCCCCAAGTATAATAGTTGGGTCTTGTGGTAGGTTGATCCCCAGTTTTCTAAGAAATGACTACACTTGCTTCCATAGTGATTGCACAAATTTGCACTGCCACCAGCAATGAAAGAGTGTTCCTCTTGCTCCACATCCTCTCTAGCATGAGCTATTGCATATGTTTTTTATCTTATCAATTCTGACAGGTATAAGTTGAAATCTCAGAGACTTTTTGATTTGTATTTTCTTGATGGTTAAGAATGTTGAACATCCCCTTAAATGTTTCTTGGCCATCTGAGATTTTCTGTTGAAAATGCTCTATTTAGATCTGTATCCTTTTTTTTAAATTGGATTATTTGGTTTGCTGATATCTAGTTTCTTGAGTTCTTTATATATTTTGGGAATCAGCCTTCTGTTATATATGGAGTTAGTGAAAATCTTTTCCCATTCTGTTGGCTGCTGTTTTGGCCTATTGATGATGTCCTTTGCATTAGAGGGACTTTTGAATTTCACAAAGTCCCATTTGCTAATCTTAAGGCTGTGCTATTGGTGTTCTTTTCAGGCAACTGTCTCCTTCCTGTGTGTTTGAGATTGTTTACTAATTTCTCTTCTATCAGGTTAAGTGTATCTGGATTTGTGTTGATGTCTTTGATCGACTTCTACTTAGATTCTGGGAAGGGTGATGGATATGGATCTACTTCCAATCTTCTGCATACTGACATCCAGTTAGACTAGCACAATTTGTTAAACATGGTTCTTTTATCCATTGTATAATTTGGGCTTTTTTTTGAAAATAATGTGTGTGATTTTCTATAGGTGTTTGGATTTATGTCTGGGTCTTTGATTTCAACCATTGATCCACCTGTCTGTTTTTGTGCCAATACCATGCCATTTTTATTTCTATAGCTCTGTAATGGAGTTTGCAATCAGGATGGTGGTACCTTGCAAGATTTTTTATTGTACAGAATTGTTTTAACTGTACTGGACTTTTTTAATAAATATCTTTGGTCTAGTGTCTGGATATGTTTAACTCAGAAAAAGTCAGTAGGCCTCCTATATACAAAAGATAAACAGCCTGATGAAATACCCTTTATAATATCCTCAAATAATATAAAATATCTCGATGTAACTCTTACCAAGCAAGAGTAAGGCCTATATAAAAAGAAATTCAAGTCTTTAAGAAAGAAAATTGCCTGATCTGGCCATCTACTGTAATCAGATTGGTGACTACCCTAATTGACATGAGAGATACTCTATCCAGTAACTGATGAAAGCAGATGCAGTAATCCACAGCCAAGCACTTGGATGATGCCAGGAGACTTGCTGAAGAAAGGGATGAGGGATTGATTGTATGAGCCAAGTGGTCATACAAGGGGAACCCACAGAGACAGCTGAACTGAGCTTATGGGAGCTCAAGGACTCTGGACCAACAAGTTAGGGAGCCTGCATTGACCCAACCTAGGCCCTCAGCATGTGTGTGACAGTTGGGTAGCTTGGTCTCTTTGTAAGGCTCCTAGCAGTTAGGTCAGGACCAGTCCCTGATGCTTAGCTGGCTTTTGAGAAACTTTTCCCCATGCTGGATCACCTTGCTCAGCCTTGACACAAGGGGAGGAGCTCTGTCCTTCCTCAACTTGATGTGCCATGCTTTGTTCAAACCCATGGGAGACCTGTCTCTTTCTGAGTAGAGACAGAGGAGGAGTGGAGGGGGAGGTCATAGATGAGGAAGTGGGGGTCTGGGGGAGGGNGAGGAGGGCGGGGCAACTGTGGTCAATATTTCAAATAAATTTTAAAAATATTATTTAAATAAAATGAAATAAAAAGGAAAGAAATTGAAGGTATCTGAAGATGGAAAAATCTTCCATGTTCAATGACTGGCAAGATTAACATAGTAAAAACGACCATCTTACCAAAAGCAATCTACATATTCAATGCAATCCCCATTAAAATCCCAACACAATTCTTTACAATTTTGATTTTGAGCCTGAGAAGTTTGTTATTCCTGATTCAGTGAGGCCTGACCTCTTAGTGAGTCACTTAGCTATCTAATATTTCATACTGGCATCTACTTCAAGAAGAAACCTCTTTTTTTAGGTATGCCTGCTGTTAACTCTGCACTGCTGTTCCTTTTAAAGTTCTCCTTAGACTATTTTATTTTCTCTAATAACTTCTATGTACTACTCAGCAGACATAGGGCTTCTGCTAAAGTCCTAAGTTTGGATTTTGTCATTCTTCACATCAAAGACATTTAGTAAGTTCCATTTGCAATTGAAATAAAGCCAAAGAGAAAGTGGTTATTTGGTTTCTCACGAATCGCATGACATCACAGTCCACTGACTCTCACTAGCATTTAATTTCTAAAAGATACTGTCATGTGCACCTATACATGTTGCCATCTGTTTTTCTTTGGATACACTTTGTCCAGCAATGTGTATCTCTCAGTAACTCATTGCTTTTATTTTCTTCTAGAAGTACCTGTGAGAATTCTCATGGACAATGAGTAGAGTGTAGACATTACTGCTACCCCCACACCCAAGCACTCTACCAATCTTTTTCTCTCCACCTTACTGTATCTTATTTGTAGTAATTAATAATTAGTTTTAAACTTTAGTTAAATTATTTGTTTGCTTAGTTATTATTAGCACACAAAATTGAGAATTTATTTTGAATGTATTAATTTTATTTTCTCTCTTTCTTTGTGTGTGTGTATGTGTATGTGTGTGTGTGTGACTATGGGTATATGAATATGTTGATTTCAGATTCATCTTGAAATTTGTTTCTCTAACCCACCTTTTTTTCTGAGGTGAGGCCTCTCTTGGGTTTTTGTTTGTCTTACTATATATGCTAAAGTAGCTAGGTTTAAGCTCCTTTTTTATTAAAAATTTTGACCTCCTCCCCTCCACCCATTTCCCTCCCCTCCCTCCCCCTCCCCTTCCCTCTCCAGTCCTAAGAACAGTCAGGGTTCCCTGTCCTGTGGGAAGTCGAAGATTCTCCTCCCTCCCTCCAGGTCTAGAAAGGTGGGCATCCAAACAGTCTAGGCTCCCACAAAGCCTGTCCATGCAGTAGAATCAAAAC
>LOJH01066098.1:0-10385 GCA_001685095.1 Ellobius talpinus | reverse complement strand
CTCTCTCTCTCTCTCTCTCTCTCTCTCTGTGTCTTTCTCTCTCTCTCTCTCTCTACCCAGAACCTCAAGTAATTACAGTAAGATGACTCTGCTTCCTTCTCTTGGCCACAGCAGACAGGCGGGAGCCCAGACACTGCAGAGAGGGCAGAGTGACTGCAAGACTGGAAAGGGAGAGACTAAGAATTAGGGGCTGTGACAGAGCCTCAAGCTCAGCCTGGCACTGGGCAGGAGCGCGGGGAAGGCCCTGCCTAGAGGGCCAGGGACTTGTCTCATTTAAAAACCACTTAATAGAAAGCCCTTTCAGACAAACGATTACGTGAGGGGAACGGCAAGTCTAAGACAACTCATGTACTAGGCTATCATGTCCGTCAAGAAAGAGAGAGCTGCGCAGCCCACGTTTGCGGTCTGGGAAAGACCGACAACGCTTTTCTGTGGGGAGATAGCAGCTTGCGGGGAGGAGGAAGGGTTTTGACTTTGTTGGAAATAAGATAACAAATTCAAGAGACTGGTGAAAACGAAGCAGCTTTTAATATAGAGATCTGCAGAAAGAGACACCAGCGTTGAGAAAAGGCAAACGTGGCTTGCTTGCTGATTTGGAGCAAGGCCCTTTCGGAGCAGTCCCATCATTTCCTGTCTCTCTTCCCATAGGCCAAGGCTGGCCCCCTTCCCAAAGTCCCCCTCCTATTGGTCCAGTACACAAAGACTCGGCCAATGAACAATTTGTGGCTTTAGGCTGCCCCCCCCTTCTCTGACGGGGGCTTAGGCACGAAGCAGATGATGCCAGTAACTTTCCAATTCTCGTCCAGAGAATAGCTGGCGCCAGGTGCCGGCTAGGGAGAGAGAGGTCCAGAGCCTCCTGCCCCTCTGTGACTCCAATGAATTCTAAATGCACCTCATATTGAAAATGGACCGCAGCAGTCTGTTTCTTACAGGAATTATCTATAATTTTGAAATTTTCACAGTACTATGACAAGCATGTATCACCGGGTAATGAAAACAGTTAAACTAAAATCAAAGGAATTTAAGAGACAGATAATGTGGAAGACGTGACCGCTCTTTTCCTTGTCCATGAAGATTAGACAGAGCCATTTTATTCTTTGATCTCAATGACCATGACCCCCTTCCCCATATTAAATTAGACGGAGTTCACTTTCTACCATGCATCTACAGTGCAAACAAGGCTAATTTTTTTTGAGCAAGAAAGGACTGAAGAAATCATCCGATCTACCATTTCCAGAGACAACACAGGGAAGTCAGCTCCTACCTGCTACCCTCTTCCAGTCACCGCAGACTTCCTTTTTTCTCAGCACTAATTTCAGACTCTTGATCCTAGAGATATTAAGAAGGGAAAACTGGTGGGAGGAGGCTGGGATCAACAGTCTAGCTCAAGGCCAGAGCACCATTGAAACAGAAGGTTGGGAGGGATTCTGGTGTGAGAGACGGTAGGGAGTGGTCTTTGGACATGGCTTGCCAGTGCTCAGCGGGTTTGTGTATGCATGTGTTTATGTGAATATGAGGTGTGTACATGTAACGTGTGTGCTCATGTTTGTGTGACTGTGTAGGAGTTTAAGTCTGTATAGCTGAATATGTATAGTTATGCATATTTTGTGAACAAACTGTGGATGTTTATGACTATATTAGTACCTGTGTGTGGATGCGTATGAGAGAATGTCTATGTCTATGTGTGGGGTGGAAGATTTCTTTCTCTAGGCCAAGTTGATTGAAAATCTGCTGCTACATTCCTTTCTTCTTCGTCTTCGTCTTCGTCTTCTCCTTCTCCTTCTCCTCCTCCTCCTTCTCCTCCTTCTTTCTTCAAGACAGGGTTTTTCTGTGTATTCCTGGCTGTCCTGGAATTCATTCTGTAGACACACATGGCCTCGAACTCGAATTCAGAGATCTGCCTGCCTCTGCCTCCCAAGTGCTGGGATTAAAGTCATGCACCTCCACAGCCTGGCCTGATGTCTTGATTAATCCTTTTGATGACCTTGAAGCACCAAACCAGGATTTGCAAGTGTGTGGCAGGAGAATGTCCTTCTCCCACCCAGGAGAGAACAGCCTTTCTGTAGTCTCAGAAGGCTGACCCATCTTGCTTCTGACTAAGTCACCAATTTTCAATTGACACGAATTTCTCTGACCCTCCAGAGTCAATGGCAAGGAATCTGGGTTATTTAGTGTCCCTGCAGAGTAGCTTAGAGTCTAAGGAGCAGTCCTATGAAGGTAAGAAGTCTTGGCACACAAGGGTTCTCATTCCTCCTGCTTGCCCTTTTAACAAATGAATAACGTGATGTTTGGGAAGTCTAGTTGCAGTCCTCTTCAATGGGTTTCAAAATTAATAAATATCACATCATCAGTTTTTTAAAGGTATGCATACTATCTCAAATAGAGGGGGCCAAGCCATATTCCAGATCCCAGAAGAAGTTAATTCTGTACCACCTTGGTCTACTGGCAGCTTTTCTGTAGATGGAATTTTACACTGGCTCAAGCCTGGAACAAATTAATATACTCTAAAGAGACACTCATGTCTCTCTAGCTGACTATCAGACTGTTAAAACAATGGACCACAAAGAAGTGGGAAGTTTCCCAGGAATCTCATGCTGGGAGAAGGAAAGGGGCAACCAGAGGGGCACTTATTTCCCTAAACAACTAATCAAATCCACCTTACAGGATATGACTGGAACCCAGACAATGGGCCAACCTGGGCGGGGCAACACCTTGACCAGAACTGCTTATCCTACACATCTTTAGCCCTCTATTTAAATGTTGACCTTAATTCAGGATCCCAAAGATGGACTTGAGGGATTGCTGGATCTCTTTGTTAGGATTCTTCCTAATGTGGCCACATTGAATAAATCTCCTTTTTCTGCTTTCCATACTTAATATGGTTTCTTTTATTGGCTTATCGAGAATGGGTGCCCAGTCCTGACTTGGGTACATGTGATCTCTAAATTTGATAGTACTTTTTTTTTTGGTTTTGGTTTTGATTTTTTTGAGACAGAGTTTTGCTGTTGCTTTGGAGCCTGTCCTGGAACTAACTCTTGTAGACCAGGCTGGCCTGGAACTCACAGAAATCTGCCTACCTTTGCCTCCAGAGTGCTGGGATAAAAGGCATGTGCCGCCACCACCACCGGCAGTGAATACTTAAGATACAGAACCTCCCTTCACATCCTCAAGAGTCATATTTAAGTAGAACAATGTACTGTTTGTGGTAAGACATGGCAATGTCACGATACAGACTCAAAGTACTTCAGAAATGAAGTCTGTATCAAACATTAGAAGAACATAACATTTGTTTTGCATGATGTAGTGATGGTTGCCTAGATAAATCCATCCTAAAACTGGACTAGAGTAAATAACACAATGCAAAGAATATTTGTAAAGAAATACACGTACAAAGGAACCTAGAGAAAGTAGTAGCTGTGTAGGTGGCAGGGGTGGAGACGCTTGTTTTTGGTTGACTTTCACCCTCCTCTTCACATGACTCGCAATCACTGCTCATGTGGGTCATCGACACTTCCAGAATATGGAATCAAGGGCTGAACTGTATTCACGTGCCAGGAATGGTGTAAAGAAATAGTTGAAAAGATTAAGAGAATTTAGGTTTGGGAAGGTTCTAGTAGAACGACATGAGGACATGAACTCTCAGGGTAGCATTCTCTGTAGATTATAAAGAACAAAGGGGTCTAAAAGAATATGGCACATTATAGGGCTTTTCTGTGTGACGCTCTCCTACCTAGGGAATGTGCCTTGGTGTCTGCTGAAGATGTGTAATGGGCTACAGAATCTTAACCGCCCCCCATTCTCCGAAACTCTTTGTATCTATTCTCTTAGCTTTCTAAATGTTTTCAATTACTCTTTTTAGTCCTCATCCAATTATATCCAATGATTTTCTCTAATCATAGTTATTGTAAAGGTATCTTAGTAACAATTTTCTTTCTTCTTAGCCCTGAGTGGGAAAATATTCCTTATCATTCTAATTACTTGAGCTGGAAAATGTGTTGGACACACCATGATTGCCTTCAACGCCTCCCCCAAAGTAATCTCCTTCTCACCAGCTCTCTGTGGAGTCCATGTGCCCTAGGCATCTTGGGCTCCTGGGGCTATCACATAAGAGGTATGAAAACCTCTGGGTTATACTGTGAACTCTGTGACAGTTCTCTTCCAAAGGCCTTCCCTATCACACCTATGTAGACATTTTGACTGGTGGTGCCCTCCTCCCCTCAGCAATCTAGCTGTCCCTGAACTACATGAGAAGTCCTGGAAGCTTTCTGACCAAATGATTAGGTTAGTGCCCTTCCCAACTGCTCCGCCTACCCTCATCTTCAGGAGAGTTGGCGTCTCACCCCCGTGGATGTCCCCCATCCATTATTCACCTTCCACTCTCCTCACTCCATATATTTTACTTGAATGGCCTTTTCCACAAGACAAATTACTGTAGAATATAGAACATCTTTATAGTCAAACTTTTCTCTGAAGTATGCTGTAAATCAATACCTTTACATGCTTATCTGCTCCACACTAGGTGAGTTATTGGTTATTTTGAATGTGTTAGCTTATTTAGTGTTTGAAAAAGCACAAGCAGAGTGTTGTTTTCCTCATCTGAGAACATGGAAAGACAAAAGCAAGCACAGATGGAAGCACTGACACCATCAAAATCACCTCGCCAGTGACCTGCAGACCTTTCTCAAGCCCAGTGGGCAGGCTGGTGACAATGTCCGTGTTCCACTGTCTCCTAGCAGGGTGAAATATATCAAAGATGTTACAGTTTTCTTCTATTTTTCTTTTTAAATTATGTGTGTGTGTGTGTGTGTGTAAGTGCCTGGGAATTCCTGAAGAAAGCGTCAGATACCCTGGAGCTGGAATTACATGTAGTTGTGAATCACCCAGTGTGGGTGCTGGGAACTGAACTGTGTTCTCTGTAAGAACTTAGCAGCTCCTGCTCCATTAAAAACAAACAAACAAAAAACCATCTGATTCTGAAACGAGAGGGGAAAAGTTTTTCACTATGTACATGTATATATTCCACTTTTAAAAATCAATATTTGTTTATCAAAATTTATTTAGAAACTGTAGAGACACAAAAAGAAGGGGGGAAATCATTTATATCTCTTGGGTATAGCAAGTCTGAATTTAATCGCAAATATTTGAAGACATTTTTAGTTGGGACATTTTTGATGAGCCCACACTACACAGAGAGTTAACAGTTCTATATCACTTGTTTCTAACCTTTCTGAGTTGCTATAACAAAACGCCACAGACTGTAAAATTTATTTCTCTGGAGTCCGAGGACTTCAAGGTGTCTGGTAAGAACCTGGATTCTGGTTCACAAATGGGGCATTCTTGCTATGAGCTCACCCAGTAGATGAGCTGGCTATCTCATTGAGTGCTGTAAGGAGTTAATTCCACTCATTAGGGCTCTCCCTTCGTGACACTGTGATTGCCCTAAAACACCCTCTTGTCATGGCCGTCATCTTGGGAATTAGGATTTCAACACATGGATTTACTTTGTGATGGGACACAAAAAATTATACTATTGAGCCAATAAAGGATTCCCTGACTACCGACTGTTTCAGTACACTGTAATTTAACAAAACCATATGGCTAGGCATGAAGTTTTGTTTTCTGTGTATAATAACAAAGGATGAACAGCTCTTTAAATACTTCTACATTTTAATATTCTGAAGGGGAAAAAGTATTATTTGTTGAGCAATATTTATGATTGTTATGAAGGCCATTCAACTGAAAGTATTACAGCTGAAAAAAGAGAAAATATTTTGCTATAAACCTGGAGTTGACAGAATTTTCTTGGAATGGGCAGGTAATAAGTACTTTAGGCTTAACAAATAATAAGATCTCATAAAACTGTTCAAGTCTACCATCACAGCACAAGAGCTGCCATTGGAAAGACATACATGAGCCAGTGAAGCAGTCTCAATAAATCTTTATAAACACTGGAATTTGAATTTCATAGAGTTCTTATATATGTCATGAAATACTATTCTTTTTTATTTTTTTCCAACCATTCAAAAACGTAAAAAGCACTCTTTATGTGTGTACCGCGACAGCAAGTGACCCCTCATGCTTTAAATTCTCCATTTATACTAACCAGGTAATGATAGATTTGCATCCAGCCACAGACCAAGGCACAGAATTAGTGAGGATTTCCTCTCCCACCCTTCTTTGTCCTGGACTTAGACATACCTATATCCACACCCACTCACGTCTACACCTATTGTCCCCAAGTCCTTCCATAGTAGATGGGCCACCCTTCTCCAGAGTCCCACAGGTTCAAAAATTGCTCCTGTCTAGCATGAAGGCACACACCTGTAATCCCAGGAGGAAAGATGTAAGTTTGGCCCAGCTTGTCCCCAAAGACCCATGTTGCACAGCTGGGCATGGTGGAACACACCTTTAATCCCAGCATTTGGGAGGCAGAGGAAGGTGCTGTGAGTCCCAGGCCAGCCTAGTCTACATAAAATCCTAGGGTAGCCAGAGCTACACACTGAGATCCCGTTCCCAAACCCAAACAAATGCCAAACCTCATGGCACTTCTGTTTTCCTTAGTCAGCTCTATTTCTTGGAGTATCTAATTTTCTCTGGCAGTCATTCACATCAAAGAGTGACTGGCAGGGAGCAGCTGTCCTTTGGGAATTACCACTTTAAAATGTATTTCTGTAACTAACTGTACATTGGGGAAGTCCTGTTTGAGCACAGGGTTGCCAGCTGTTCATTTAGGAAGGTGATTTGGTGCTATGCGGCTAGTTGAGAAGGCTAAAATAATTCCTCTGCCAGGTGTTTAATTGGGGAGGCAGAACAAGAGTGATAAAAGCTCAAATCACAGCAGGCTGGTAGTGGTGTATGCCTTTAATCCATGAGGCAAAGGCAGAGGGATCTCTTAGTTCAAGGCCAGCCAGGTCTACAGAGCTAATTCTAGGACTGCCGAAGCAACAAAGAGAAACTTTGTCTCCAAAAACAAAAACAAAAACCATACAAAAAAGTTCAAATCACAAACCATTAACTGCTCAGTAAGTGGTTAGTTAAATAGAAAGCCCAAATTAAGGTAGAATCTGTAGTTGCTCAATGTTGTCCAACAATACAATCTGGTATAATTCTCTGCACACTGGGCTACAGGGGATTATAACCTTTGCCTCAAGTCCCCAATTTAAGTTATAACATTAAAAAACTGTCAATGTTCAGGCTGGTAGTGGTGGTGAACTCCTTTAGCCCTAGTACTTGGGGGGGTAGAGGCAGGCGAAGTTCTTGAATTTGACGTCAGCCTGGTCTACAGAGTGGGAGCTAGGACAGCCAGTGTTAGGAATAGTTCTTAGATGAGCCTCTCTGCCAATGCAAATAATTCCAATCAGACCAAATTAGAGCAAATTAAAAGATATCCAGGTTTAATTGGACATCTGCGCTCTCAGGTGGCCTTGGGAAAACACAAGGGAGGGGGGAACGGAAAGCCGAGGTGATCACTGGAGAGGAAGAAAGAAGACCACGCGTTTATTTTCTGAGGGGCAGTTTAAATAGCCTGTGGGAGTGGTCTTGACCTTCCCTGGGGGTCACCATTTGGCAGGCTTCCTTGATGCTCCCTGGGGAGGTGGAGTTTGGACTGAGGCAACTCTCAGGGGAGGGGTTTCCAAAGATGGATGTGGGGAGCTAGGATGAGGCCCCCCAACTTAATAGCCAGGGCTACACAGAGAAAGTCTGTCTCAAAAAGCCAAAATATATATGAAACTAGTGGTTCTAATGTATGCCCTCTTGTAACTGGCCTGCTTGGCAGGAGTGGATATTCTCCGGAGACACTCGTGCCCTTCTCATTGGCTGTTAGGTTATTGAATCAATGGAACCCAGGATGTTTGACTTTCCCTAGGAATCTCCTGCTGTAGAGGAAAAGCCCAGGGGCAGCCAGAGCAGGAACTCCTCTTCCAGAGAAAGATTTACTACTTGTCTGCCAATCATGCAGGTGACACTTGAGCTGACAATGGTGGGAGGGGCTACCTCGGGACCTGACTGCTTAGCCGCAACCTTTTAGTTTCTGTTTGAAGGTAAATCATGTTGTCCCTCCTCCCAGTGTGACCACACTGAGTACATCTCCTATTTCTGCTTTTCAGTATTAATTGCCTGTTTTAATCGGCTTATTGAGGATAGGTGACTGAATCTAGCATGTTGGGACACGCGCACCGTGACCCTAAGTCTGATAATATTGTCTTCCACAGTAATTTTTCTCTTGGGAAAAGAAAAGTGTCCTTGAGATGCAATGCACAGAGGAAGGACCCTGGAAGGTGAGTAGGTGGATGGTCCGGCAGAGAGGCCAACTTTGCTTAGGGAAAATGGAGTGATGGGGAAAGGTGCTGGCCTTGCCATTGGCAGGAATCTTCCACGGTGACTCACGGGCAGCTAGACTGCTAGGGAGGAGAGCAGGAGCAATTTTTCTCTTTATACTTTTAGTACTTTGGGGTGACTTTTTCAGACTCACAGAGGAAGTCATTTCTTTCTTTTCAAAGACATTAACGTATAGCGATAATGTGAGGTAGACTCCGGTATTGCACATAATGCCTTCTCAGCGTCCTTAGGGGCCCAGTGCTTTTATCCGAGAGTCCCTATTTCATGGATTTACATGTGCATAAATGATCAAAAGAAAAAAAAAACCCTTTTTTTGCTTCCCCATTAAGCAGCAGCCCAGGCTTGGAGGCAGTTCTTGAACCTTTTAGTGAAAGTGCAGATGTGTACCGCTCTGAAGAGAAGGCCCATGTAAGGACGGATCTCCAGAGCTTTGTCAGGATCGTCTGACAGAGCGGTGGGGTTGGACTGAAACTTCTGCCAGGATCCCCTCACCCTGGGTGAGAAGGAGATGAGCTACCCAGGATGAGCCCTCCAGTCTCCTTCCTGAAGACATTTTAAACCAAGGGTAGAAAATGACTCTCTAAGTTGTCAGGAAAAGGTGGCCCTGTGCTTCTGCCTAGGGACTTGGAGTCAGCCAACTTTCTCCAGCCAAGACATTCCCTGGGGTGGGGAAGGAGCATTTTACTGGGAATGGGGATCAAGAGAAGCCGCAGGCCTGTTTCAGAGGTCAACATCTGTGTGTCCCAGTTGCTTCAGGAAGGCAGAGGTGAAAATATGCCTTATCTCTATGTTCTCAAAATGGCTGCCAGATAGATTTTTCTTTAATCACTCAATTTTTATTTCAAAGCTAAGCGTTGTTAATAGGTCACTAAAATAGTATGCAATTACTAGCCAGACTATTGTCAACTGCTGCTTACTGAAAGCCCTTGACCTGGCTCCCTGCATCTGACCAGAGTCCCACTTCATCTGGCTCTCTGCCTTTGGCCATGACCAAGGTTTGATGGTTCAGAGAAAGGCAAATTGCTTAGCTAATTAAAATCTATACTTTAAAAATTTTTTCCCTCTCTTATGTTGTCAGGCAAAGTTGAATGAGTACAGCTTTCTTTCTGGAAAAGCTAAAAATAAATGTTGGGCTTAGATGTTACAGATACAATTGCTGCCTTAGAATCTAAATCACAGAAGAAGAAAGGGCTCTTGTGGAGGATGCTATTTAGCTGCAGCCGGGAAGGAGTAGGCTCTCTGCTATTACTACCCTCCCCTGCAAACCCAGCTTCCTGAGCTCCTGTGGAAGACCCAGAGTCCCTGTGCTAAACATCAACAGAAAGCTCTCCTGCCTTTGGCGACTGTAATTCTACATCTATTTTAGCCTTCCCCACCTTGTCTGTAACACTGAGAAAGTCAAAAGGATTTCCAAAGTCAGTGACAAGAGAGTACTGTGATTCCTGTTGATAACTAAATTATGTCCCAATTTCTTGAGTTCTGAAAAATGGTACTAAAACGGAGAAGAAATTAAGCCCCCAAACTTCTGCACATCTTTGCCATCTACAGTAATTCTCTGTGCCCCAGGCACTAATTCCCCTTGGCAATTCAGAGAAGGGCTTTTCACAAAGGTGGGGAAAAACAACTGTTTTCCTATCTGTAGCCTTTGGGAAGAGGTCAAAAGGTTGTAATTTTTAAAACTTGGACTAGCAACAATGTCACCTTGATTTCATGACGTACAAGGGTTTCTGATTTGTGATTTCAAATTCCGGATAACTCTTTAGAAGCCCGGGTTATAGGGCTGGAGATGGGTTGACGATGGGATATTGAACTGAAGACAGAGATGGCTGGCTCTCCATCCAGACCTAGAGGACCTGGGGTCTTTGGTACTGAAAGACCCCCGAGGGATGTCTTCCTTCAGGAGAGACCCCGTGCCCAAGGATCAGTCGAGACCACTCGTGCGGATGCAATCAGCAAGAGGTTTTATTCAGATACACAGGCACCTGCGGGCCACAAAGTCTCTCGGAGGACTTGCGCGCCCTCAGGCTGAAGTCTAGGGGTTTATA
>LOJH01066094.1:0-10386 GCA_001685095.1 Ellobius talpinus | reverse complement strand
AAGAGATGCTTGTGGTCATATGACATGTAAGAGATGCTTGTGGTCATATGACATCTAAGGAATGCTTGTGGTCATAGGACATGTAAGAGATGCTTGTGGTCATAGGACATATAAGGGATGCTTGTGGTCATATGATATGTAAGAGATGCTTGTGGTCATATGACATGTAAGAGATGCTTGTGGTCATATGACATATAAGGAATGCTTGTGGTCATATGGCATGTAAGAGAGGCTTGTGGTCATATGACATGTAAGAGAGGCTTGTGGTCATTTGATATGTAAGGGATGGCACTGTACTAAAATGTGTTCTCAGTTAAAGACCAAGGAAAGAGGAAAAGTGAAGAATAGACTATGTTGAGTTGACCTAGTTGGGTGCTCTTATCCCTAATGCATAAACTGGAATGCCAGGTTTAAAGTTTAATTTAACAACTAAGAAGTAGTGTTGAGATCCCAATGAATCCCATTCTACTCTCACCTACATGCTTCAATGCACTGAGAGGTTCTAGTGGAAGAAAATAAATAATGTTCATGCACTCAGAACATTGATGGGGGTTAGCCAGATGAAATAAGCAATTATAACATGATGCAATCAGGAAAAAAAGTAATAATGTAAATAGTTTTTCACAAAGTGACAGGAAGAACAAAATTATATGAAAGAGGCAATCTTATGCTGAGGTTTTCCCAAAGATTAATCTACCCAAACCAAGATAATTGAAAGTTTTCTATGTGTTTCTTCTAGGGACATTGGCACTGTCCATAGTAGATGCTCAATAAATACTAAATAAATAGCTAGATGCTCAATAAATACTAAATAAATAGCTAAATAAATGTTAAATATTAAATTAATTAATAGGACTTAACAGGTGAACATAGAATGGAGTCAGTTAAAGAAGGCAGGCATCTAGGTAACCGTGTGCTGTTGTCTGATAAGCTCTGTCCTACCCAGGAGCTATAGTGAGAGGGAGGGAAGGAGGAAAGGTGTCTGGAGGCGAGGGCATGCTGAGCTGAGCAAAACATGTATCTGTACTCTGTGGGATGAGGAGACACTCTGTCATTGTAAAGGTCCTGATATGTGCCATCAAGATCGGTGTCATCAAAGGCACAACTCACATTACATTTCCAGTAAACAGCATCCCTTGGACTGGGGCCATTTGGAAGTCTTGACAAGGAAAACGAGAGATGTTCCAGATGTGCGGCTGAACCAGGGAAATGGTGTATGGAAAGAAGAACGGATTCTCTGCGACATTACAAACCCTAGCCACATTCTGCTGGAGACAAAGCTCCAGCCGGCTGCTTAGCGTTGTGAGTACTAGCTAGAGAATGAAGTGAACCCCACTGGAAAGAAGATCCCCCATTTCCGTGGACAGAGAAGATCACCAGCTAATTAAACACAGTAACAAGAATGGCACGCATGGGCAACCACAACGGCACAAGCAAGACACACGAAACCCCTTCAGCTTTCCACTGAGCTATGTCCCAGCCAGGCCAGGAGAGTGTGTCCCAACTGACAAACACGCTACAGCTTTGTCCAGTGATGTTTGAGAGGAAAACATGTTAGCAAACAGGCCCAACACAATCTGGACATAGCCCCGACCCCAGGGACATGCTCAAGTAAAAAACATCTTTCTGAACATATTGCAAGCTATTTCTAAGAGAAAAATGGGCAGCACTGGCGGAAACAGGTTGGGTTTTAGGAGGGCACAGACGAGGTTTAATGTACCCTATTGCTTCGTGTAAAAACCCATTCTTTGGCTTCATTCCCCTTTGAGAATATAACATTTTTTATAACAGTGAAAGTTTTAGGGCACACTCAGGAAAATGGGAGCTGTGTTTTTTAAATTAACAATTTTTTACCATGATGCCCTGTTTAGATTCCAGGCAACTCAAAGTCAAAACATGTTTCTGAGGTTAAAGTATATGCACTTAGACAAATAAGTGTACAGAAATAATATATTTAAATCAAGAACTTAAAACAGCTAAACATTAGGGCAAAGTCTCCTTAGAACTCAACTAAGCTCCTTTTGAGAACTTCCATTCCTAATCCACACCTGAGAAATAGGAATTGTAGTCCTAAGGTGCTGCAAACCTCCCCTCCAAACTTCAGCTGTCACGAAAGGAGCACAGGATATTCAACTAAAGAACAAATGATAATTTCACCATTCACCCCTCAGCCACAAGTAAACTCAAGAAAGGAGAGTGAGGGCTGGGGAAGAGGCACCATTGGCAGTGTTTGTCACAAGAAAACCACCTGAATTCAATCCGAGTTCTATTCCTAGAACCCCAACTTTAAAAGGAAAAGAAAAAAAAAACATGGACAGCAAAGTGACATCTATGGTGGCCTCTCAGCCCTCCCCCCACCACAGAGAGAGAGAGAGACAGAGAGACAGAGAGAGACAGAGAGACAGAGAGGAAAAGAAGAGACTCGTGTGGCACAGGATTGATGGCATAAGCAATACTCAAGTGTCCTTTGTCAGCCTACTCTGCCTACAGCTGCCAAGAGCCATGGTGAAACCAGGCCTGGCTCAGACAGATTCCAGCGTCCTTTGGACACTTCAACTTTTTGATCTTCTACTCTTGCTTTGTGGTTCTTCAAAGTCACAAGTCAGATCTACTCAGAATGCAATGCCAAATCGCGTTGATATGGACGATGTGGAAGTTACCCACAACCATCTTCCCTTTGTGCTCAGGTCCTGGATGGCTAGAAATTTCCTGTCTGGTAACATTTCCTCCCTCCACTCCAGCCTGGACCACTTTTTGTTCTGATGAAAGAGCAGGGGCAAAAATGATGCTGACTTTACTCCTGTCCTGCTCCAAAAACCCTCAGTGGCTTCCAAGAGAAAGTTCCATCACATCTAAATTCATTGCCCTCCACAGCTCAGCACAGCTGATGTTTTCCAGTACAACAACTGTCACTGCTCTACAAATACCAGCAAAGGTTTATTGACTTTTTTTGTTAACAGTAGAATCTTTTCCAGAAAAATCTGAAACATAACCCAAATCTTACAAAACAAATAAAAATATACATCATCATTGCAATGTTATATCGTGATTAGAACCTGCATCTGCTCCTTTCTATAAAGCCCTGTGCCTTTTACTGGTCTCATGTATACACTCCCTAAGATCAAAAGTGAAGGAAAATAAAGGTCCTTTCTATATTTTAAAACAAAATGTGTAAGATGCATAGTCATCTTTAATAGGGTTAAAGTGCTTTGTAGACCTGTAAATAAGGTACAAATGTGACCCCAAATGCTGATATCCTGAGCCATATGTCAGAAAAATATGGGGTTCCACAGAACATCATTAGGTGTTTCAAAGAGAGAGTTCACAGCTAAATGACACTGGGGCACATCACAGGCCATTCTTTCCAGTGAAAAAGTAAGTGTAGCTGATCCTCATTGAGTGCCTCGAAAAAAATGGCTAACGTCACTTGATCCATGACTTTTTCAAACCTACCATCTTAAATCACCCTCTCACAGGTTTTTGGAGGAGCACTCATGAATTTAAGGTTTCTGAAGAGCAGTTTGGAAAATATCATTATAACCAACATGATAATGGCCAGGATTACCTTAAGCCATCAACATGTCTGAAGCACCAAATTGAATATATGAAAGAAGAAAATACATTGCAGTCTTGGGTGGTAGGCTGATTTTGAAGAAAATAGCCATTTCATGTTCAATACTTGATTCCAGAGGAGTTACAGTTGTGAGTGGGTTGGGTCCCCATCAATATCTGGGCACGTGGGTGGGTTAATCAGGGCACAAGCTCAGTTGCTGAAAAAAGAATGGCCCCCCACTCCAAGGGTGGGAGCTTTAATGAGAGGACTAACACCCAGGTTTTGAGGTGACTGTCCTGCACGTGACTATTCAACATGTGGCTTTCCTACTGAACTCAAGGCAGCAACTCCTGTTCCCACGATTACATGTGTATCCCCGCCATCGTTCCGACACAACCAAAGATATGCGTTCCCTTGAGACAGAGAAATGCCTGCATGATTTCTACCTACATCCCATTAGCACAAACTGGGTCACCTCCCATGCAGAGCTCCCTAGCCAGGACACCCATGGGGTTTCAGCAGAGACAGGACTGAGCGAAACCAGAGTCCTTTCCTCCGCTGGAGGCTACCAGAGAGCAGAGGTCTTTGCTGTGCTCTGCAGGCACCAAACTATCTCCGAATCTACATTGCTTTTGAAGTCACACTGCCTTCTGTATGCCCGTATGTGCCTTAGGGTAGTAACACCACAGTGACCCTGCCCCTTTCTTCACTGCCATAGACAATGCATACAGTGGCGGTCAGCTTCCTGCTGTTGTGACAGAGCAACGTGAAAGGCCGGCGGGCAGGTTTACTTGTGCTCATGTCTTCAGAGGTTTCAGCCCACAGCTCTGCTCATGGTGGGAAGGACAGGAAGTAGTAAAGCAGTCACCGCAGTGGCCAGGAAGCAGCACAAAGGGTCAGAACAGGACTCAGAGCAGAAGGACATGACCTACTGACATACTTCTTCCTGCTATTCCTTACATCTCCCAATAGTACCACCAACTAGAGACCAAGCATCGATATACAAACCTTGGGAGGAAGGGTTGGGGACACTTCATATCTAAACCCTAACACGTCCCTCCTGTTGCCTGCTCTCAAGTCTCCAAACAGGGCTGGCAGAGACAGTCATGATAATATGGGGTCAACACATGAGTTGTGCCTGACATGGGCTCACAACCTCAGTAGGAAACATATATGTATTCTTGCTGTCTTGAGCCTACTCAGAACTTTCGGTGCTATTAAAATCAGGTTTTTCTTTGCTGAGAATAACCTCTGTACACAGGATAATTAGATTTATGACACCAAAGAAATACATTTTTCAGGAACGACAAGTTAAAGACAAGAGATAAGTATTTTAGCAGGAAACTCACCTTGAGGCAATTTGGCATTAATCACAACTACTTATAAAATTGCCAGTCTTCATTCTTTTCAGGAGCCTACAGCACAAATAGAAGTTGATACCGTTCCAATCGCAAATCCATCTTTTATGCTCTTTAGGGCCTGGAAATTGGCGCTCTCTTGTTACTCCTCCCGCTGCCACCCAGTAACAGGTTAGAGAAAGCAATGCAAACAGCCTTGCATAGTTCCTGGTGCATGACGGTTATGTTTGAATGTGGAGTGGCCCCACCAAATGCACACACACAAGCACATGGGTTTGAACACTTGGTCCTCTGCCAGTGGAGCATTTTTGAGAGGCTGTGGCATCTTTTAGACACAGGGATATAACTAATAGGCATAAGACAATAGCAGCAGGCTTTCAGGGCTATTTGACAAGCGGTCCTTCTGAGACTCTCTCAGCTTCCTGGTCTGTTAGGATGTAAGATGTATGGTTTAGCCACATTCTCCTGCTGCTTTGAATCCTTACCACCATGGACCACACCCTCTCAAACCAGGATCCCGAATAAAGCCTTCCTCCCTTAAGCTACTTCTTTCATGCACTTGATCACCATAACAAGAAGAAAAGTAACTGATACACACTCTGCAAAGCCTAGTGGCATTAAGCATTCTTATGTGACTGCGTGTGCTGAGTGACAGTAACAGAAAGCAAATGAAGAAGACCCCTGGGATTTGTACACAGGTAAGAATTTAAAATCCCTTCTTGCACAACTCTATAAATGTTGGTATTCAATGATTTCAAAATATCTTGTTAAAGACTTATTTTTATTTTCAGTGTTTATGTTAGTGACTGTATGTATGTATGTGCCCCAGATGCATGTCTGGTATCTGCAGAGGTCAGAACAGGCCATCAGACCTCTGGAAGCTGGAGTTACAGGCAATTGTGAGCTGCCTAATGTGGGTGCTGGGAACAGAACCCCAGGACCTCCGCAAGAGCAGAGGGTACTCCCTCTTAACCACTGAGCAATCTCTGCAGTCCTCAAAACACCTTATAAATGAGAAAGTCAAGATTTCAAATATGTAAGTGGTAGACTGCCATTCGTTGAGAGATAGGAAAAAAAGTATGTATATATTCTGTTATGGATATGTGAATGACACCCAAGAAAATGGGAACAGCAGATGTGCTCTGGGGGAGACCTGAGGAGGGAGGGAGAGATGCGTTTATGTCATTAATAATTCTATAAATGTACAGTACACCCATGCATTACCAGTTCAAATAAATCAGAAGTGATAATTACATGTTTTCAGATTGCTACTATATTATTTCCACCTGAAATATTACCCACGTTATTTTCCTCTGGCTAGCATAACTGGCATCATAAAGAAGAAGAATTGGTTCCGTCACAGGTCTAGAGGCTAGAGAAGCTCAAGGTTCGGGAAGGACTAAAGCTGAAAGTCATGGCTCTAAGGACGAACCCTCCTTTGTCTCTTCCAGCTTCTTGTAGCTCAGCCCTTCCTTGACTTGTGGTAGCTTGATGTGCGATCTCTCAGTGTGTGTGTCTCCGTGTGTGTGTGTGTTGTGATTATTTTCTGTGTGTCTCTGTCCAAAATTCATTATCATTCCAGAGGTCCCAGTCATATTAGATTAGAGCCCATCCTAGACTCCATCTTAGCCCAATCGTGTCTATGAGGCCATTTATAAACAAGGTCATACTCCTATGTACCTGAAACTAGACTTCAGCATCTTTTCAGGAGACAGTCCAGTGCATAGCACTACTATAACCATACCATTGCACACCAGGCCCATGCATCTCCTTTCTCTGCCCCTTCATTTTGGTCTGAACACAATACATCTGGGTGACTGGGTGACTTTAATAGTCACCTACCTGCCTTTAGAGATTTAGCCAACATCATAAATAGTGAAAATTAATTTCTTATTAGAAGAAATTTTGATTAAAAATTAAAGAGAGAGTGAACATTTCTATCCATTTTTGTAAGAAATCAGATCGCTCATGTAAAGCGCTGAGTGGAAATTCCAGAGGCTTGACGAGGCTACTTTATGAATTCAGAGCTAGTAAATATTCTCTGCTTGACTAACTGCCAGTTTTTATCTGGCTGAAGTTGTTCTATATATATACATACTGTTAAATTTTATAACTAAATTAAATAAAATAGAAAAAAACATTGATTTATTAAATAGAGAACCATCAGTCTTATGCAAGAATTTTACCTTTTTCTGAGGGTCACAATCACCTGGTTTTAAGCCATTAAAGTGAATAAGCAATCAAGCTCTGGACACTAGAAAGAAGAGGCTTGAGGCTTCACCAAGACCATTAACAAACCAAATTTAAAAAAAATGCAAGTAATAAGTGAGCGGAATAAACGTATTTAACCATCCATGAAGAGTATTTGATTACTGACTTTGGCTCTGTGTTTGATGCTTTGTTGAAGAAGAAGGAGGCAGGGTAATCGCATCGCACTGTCTTTGTATGTTATGTGTCTTTTCAACTTCCTGGCAGAAGATCTGCTTGTATGTCAGGTGACAGCCCTGCACACACACCAGCCAGCAGCAAACTTCTGTTATTCTGAAAACATGCTTGCCACAGAGCAAGCTCTAAGAGTTAAGGAAATATCCATCGCTGTGTCTCTTTGGCACTCTTGAGCCCGTGTTTAGCACAATTATACAACCAGATGATGACTGGGATGCTATGGGGACCCTGGCGGAAGGGAAGGAGACATGAACTAGTTTATTTTTGTGGATGACCTGTGGCAGCCATGAGGTTGAACCACTCAGATCTCCTTCAAGAGGGATAGAGAGTCCACAGATACTTTGTAAGATCTTCAGCCCTCCTCTTCCAAGGCGGCACCCAGCTGATGGTTGATCACCCATGCCTACCCAACTCAAGGTTCTTCTAACAGTCAATGCTTGTTCAGAGAGCCCTACTCAGCCTGAGTGAGACCTTCACAGAACTGCAACGAACTCTGATGTCCTATTGTCTAACCCGTCTTCCTTCTTCAGCCACTTCAGAGAGGCCAGACTCCAGCCCAGTTTGCAAATCTCTGCCCTCTTCCCTCTTCTTCTATCATTCACCAGCATTTCCTATCACTCGTCCAAATCATGTGCACCTCATGACCAGAGTGGGGTTAAAAACTCTACTTTGAGTGGTGAAATAATAATGGATTCAGTTCTGGTTCTCCCCTGTCTACTTACTACCTCACAGGCCAACCAGAGGCCACATCCTCACACCCTCTGCAACTGCTATTTCAGTTAACTGTCTTCCTAGTCATGGGTCTCTTTGGGCCTTTTAAAGTCCATTCACTGTCTACAGTGTCTCCCTCCTCATTCCAGCTCGCTGCTTGCTTTAAATGAATTCCTGCTTGACAATAATGGAGCAGATTAGGTCACTAGCAACTGTGAGTTCATGGTCCTAAACACATCAGACTATCAAACATGTCCATGTGGTTCTAAAGAACACGTGATCAAAACTATACTTGGCTCTAAAACACAAATTCTTGAACATATATGTGTGTGTATTTGATATATATATCAAAATAAAAAACTTAGACCAACACAATAGAAGTCCATTTTAAAAGGTCACACACAGGTGTGAGCACCTATATTCTTCTATGCTTGGTATATTTCATGCTAAGGAAGACTGAAGTTCTATAACCTGGTGTGCTAGGGGATTTCAAAGCTCTAATACTGTATTCAAAGCTCTTATCTGTTATAATTAACTAAGTATAACTGTTCAGTTACAGCTTGTCTTTTCTCTATATAAATTTCAATAACCATATTTTTATTCTACCTTATCGAGGTTTATAGTCTTTAATCATTTGGTTGCATTTCTAGGACATTCCTTCACTGAAAAAGAAATACAACAGCAACAAAAAAAAGAAGTCCTGGCCAACTGCAGGGCACATGCCTAAAATCCTAGCACTTGGGAGGGAGCCTCAGGAAGGTGGCACCTCTGGGCAGCCTGGGCTATGTGAGACCCCTATCTCCAAGAGCAACACTGAGGTCCACATTAGCTCCAAGCATTTCTTTACACAGCTAGTCTTCTTTCCACCAGGAATCTCTGGGACCTTTCAAAACAATCTGTAATTAAATGAAGCAATCATTAAGCAGGAAATTCAGCTCTTGAGAAGGTTCTTCTAGCTCATGGGTCACAAACGCCAGGGATCTAAGGCCTGACCCTGAGCACTACTTGACCACAGTGTCAGTTACCTCCCTGGTACTCTAAGGAAAATCTGAAACAAATCTTACTAAAAGGTTGACAGTTGTGGAGGTTTCACGCATTAACTCCATTGTTTGTGGCGCTGTATATCAAAGCAGGTACATGGGAGGAGGGCCTCTCACCCTGTTAGGGAATAAAGGACTAGGCCGAGCCTGGGATCCCACATTCCCCTCTGAGAGCCTCTCTCCAATCACCTAGTTCTCTCCCACTAGGCTCCAGTTTGGCCACCACTTCCTGATCTTACAAAGCTGGAGACCAAGACTTCAACACATGGGCCCTTGGGGGAAATGTCAGAGCTGAGCTATAGCAACTAGATAACTTATGAAGACAAGCAGAAAAGTCAACAGTTCCTTTCTCTGCACTTAAGCCCTGGAACCAGCACCTTCTTCCGGGTCTGCTAGACAATGGCTACTCAGAGAGTTGCTGCTTTCTTCCTATTTTCTTTTTTTTTTCCTTCATAATATGTTGCTGGTGCCCTGGCTGCGAAGAATGATGCAGGCCCCACTGGATTTGAGGAAACCAGCCTCAATCTGAATGCTGCATAGGCGGGGCAGTACTTCATACCAAACATACACAGGTGTGATTAAAATATTCTTGTCTATGTCTCTGGGTTCCCATAAATGAATTATCTTCAAGAACAACCCTCACAAACTCAGACTGTTCTTCAAAATGACATTAGAAATATAGAACTCGGCATTAAATATTTAGACAGTTAATTAAGTTGCACCATCGGTTCAGACTGCCCATTAAAGCCTACCTAACGTCAGAGGCTCGATTAGATTATATTCAGTTGAATAGTTGAATAGATTATATTCAACTCTGCTATTAAAACCAAAAGTAATAAACTTTTATAGGATGGGACACATTAGGAAAGTTAAATAGAATTCATTTCTGAAGGAATGTCAATCAGACAAAGAGTAAGAACTAAGACATGGGCCTGGAGAGGTTGCTCAGTGGTTAAGAGCGCTGGCTGGCCTTTCGGAGAATCTGAGATCAGGTCTCAGCTCCTACACAGTGACTTACTACATACAGTCTGTAACTCCAGTTCCTGGGGATACAACACCCTCCTCAGGTACTGAATGTCCATGGTGCAGAAACATACATGCAGGCAAATATACACATAAAATAAAGAAGAAATAGATGTATTTTTTAAACTGAGAGAAAAGTCATGTTATATAGACTCACTATTAATAAAAAAGAAAGTCAAAGCCAGGCAGTGATGGCACACATCTTTAATCCCAGCACTCGGGAGGCAGAGGCAGGCGGAGCTCTGTGAGTTCAAGG
>LOJH01066092.1:0-10386 GCA_001685095.1 Ellobius talpinus | reverse complement strand
CCCACACACACTGTGTTCTGAATGAAATGGCCAAATACGTGGGAGAGAGTCTAGACGAAACATGTCTCATCACCAAATAATGCTTTCACTATGAGAAATGGATTAATGATTACATCTAATTGAGTTTTTTTGCCAAAGGGGTCCATTGGAAACCCTCAAAAAAAACAAAAAAAAAGAAAACCAGGATATTGTCAAGGCTATTGATTTCTTTCTACAGACCAAGGCAAACTCTTGTTGCTGAAGATAGCACCTACCTACCTTGTTGAACTAAAAGTCCAGTTAGTGCTTACCTAGAGCCATTACTCCAAAGAATTAATGTCCATTGTACTAGGAAGTAGTCTGCATGCTCATTGACCTGTCTGTTAGCTATGCTGGTGCAATAGTGGCACAAAGCTTGTAAATAACCAGTATCTGATTTGAGTTAAAGCTCACTCCATGAGATGAACTCCATGTTCTACTTGCATGACCCAAAATCCAAGACTAGACAGTCCAGGGACATAGGGGAAGACCAAATGCTACTGCTCTGCTAAAGGAACATAACAGAATGAAAATATGACAGTGACTATCCTCATAGATCCATGTATTGGTTCAGGATGTCAGGACTTTAAAGCAACTTGTCATGTGCCAGTGGCTGAGAAACAGAAAGAGATAAATGCTGGCATGTTGCAAATTTTCTTCTTTTTATTCAGTCCAAGGCCATGGTCCATAGATTGATGTCTATTGTCTCTTCGCAGAACACTCTTTTTATTAATAAGGCTAATATCTAACAATTGGGAAGCAATTTATACTTCAGTTGTTTTCTTGTAGCTTCATGAATGCATGATGAAGGGTCATAGTGGTACAGTATGCACATTCCGATGATGAGACTTCTAGGCAGGAGCCCCAAGAAAGAGCATCAGAGAGAACACGAGATTAGATGATATTAGTTGTGCTTAGTCACTGCATTTGTTTCTGAAAGTCTGGAAAGTCATTTTTGTTATGAAAAACCGTTAAAATCTCATTACATAGAGGGATAAAAATGTATGATAAGCGAGATATACATGGACACACATGATTATTATATGAAACTGGATCACATGCCTATGCAAACTGACAGGTGCCGGGAGGTGAACTCAAACAGGATAAATGAGTTCAGTTTTTGCTCAAATAACAGATTTGAGACTGAGAAAGAGGAGGTATTTTAGTGCAGAGTTTAAAACATAAGACTTACACAAGATCAGACGACCCAAAATCCCAGCATAGATGGAATACATGGTCTCCAGACTCAACTCCATACTGCAGAGTTCTTAGCTGTAGATAGTTTCTGGGGGAATAAGAATCATTCTTTATTGAGAATATGGCTACTGGTAGGCTTCCCATGCCCCAGGGAATGGCTCTATACCCATGCACTAATTGGTGTGTGTTATCAGAAAAAAAGATATGAATTTAGGAGTATGGAATGTTGGGAGGGGTATAGGAAAGTTGGATGGGAATATGGGACATAAATAAGGTATTTAATTATATACATATATGAAATTTTAAAAAATTAAAAATAAATAGATGGAAAGCTAATTGCTGCTTGCCAAGCATGCTGAACACTCAGGCAAGACTCTTACTTGGAGGCAGGGGATGCCAGTGTTTTTCTCTATTCAGCTTAAGTTGTATATGTGAAGTCCAGGTATGGTAGGGAGCTTAGTTTGCTAGGCTCAGACTGGAAACCAATGCTGAGCTCATTTAGAAACACCCCATAGATCTACTGAATGTAACACTTGACCAAAGATGTGTTTGTCCCTTGGCCTTAAGAGGCTGATATGTGAAAATTACCATCAGAGTAGTGACAGGGAAGTTTGGAAATATATTAAGTTTTAAAACAGAAAAAACCCAAATGTTACAATAAGCAGTCCCATGAGCTATATGACTCATATAATCAGAGAGTTCCATTTATCTAGACCATTGTCTCCTGTGCACATCGACATTATCTGAACAAGGCTAGGACACTAACTCAATGCTGTTAAGTGCTGAGACCTCTGAAACTTCAGCAAGCTATGTTTTTTTTATGCTTCCTAAAACTGCTGTCAGGTAAGTTGTTAAAAGTTGGTGGGTTGTGCCAATTTCTTGGAATAAAATAAGGAGATATGTTGCATCAGTTGACTTTCTTTTACCCAGGATTTCTATATTATGTGTGACGCTGTGTTCCTACATGTTACACAGATGGAAATGTTGTTCCAAATTGGAGTTAACCCTTTCAACTCTTACTGCTGACTAATCAGATAAATTCACATGACATTTGGATCCCTTTTTGTCATTTCAACATTCTTCCCAGCATCTTCGGCCCAGTTCCAGTTTAAAGTACCACTTTCTTTGCTCATTCTTAACAAGCAACTTCTCACTCACTGAAGTTTTGCCACCATGTTGTACAGTTTGGCCCCATCTTCCAGTTCAGGTTCTCTTGTCTTTTCCACAACCTCTGAAGTCATTTCTGTGAAAGTAATGAACTTCTGCCAACATCAACCATGACCGTTAGAATCTTCTTCCAAAATGCTGTTTATGCTGATGCATTCATCTTCTCTCATGAGTCATAAATGCTCATTCTTTCTGCACTTTCTAGCTTCACTGAGAATTAAATGCAGCACTTTATTCACCCTTCGTAAGTTGTCTAAACTTGAGCTGTATCCCAAGCTACAAGGAAGTTATTCACAGCATTTACTGTTGAAATCAGGGCTCAGTGGTTAGGAGCACTTTTAGACATTCTAACTTAATTTCCCAGCATGCACATGGTGGCTCACAGCCATCTGTAATGTTGGTCGCAGGGGATCTGATGCCCTCTCCTGGCCTCTACACGCATGTGCCCAGACATATGTGCAGGTAAAACACCTCTGTACATAAAACAAACACACAAACAAATAAATGTGGTGAATCCTTTCCACAAAGTTCAATCTAGTTCAATATACTTTGCCTATGTATACCGAGGACCACCATTTTTGGCAACTATGATCATAAAATGTATTAGTTAAATATGTGACCTGAAAGTCACACTTGCTCTTTGACCCATGAGTGAGAATGGATGCTATCAGAAGTCGTAAGACAACAGTAGTCTCATACACATCCATCAGAGATCTTCTGTTACCGGGTGTGCTGTCAGCAACTAGTGACATTTTGAAAGGATTTTTTTAATCAATAAACCATGATATAAACATATATAGTGAGCCAGATATTTTGTTCCACTTAGAGAGCACATGAGTAGTAGATTCTTAATTCTTAAGGGCTCCAAAATAATATGACCATTGGCATTGTTTACAAGCTAATGGCTGTATTTTTCCTAATGTGACTGTCAGCCTGCTCTTTGAACTTTTAAAGTCAGGCACTGACTTCTCCCCTCAAGCTATACAAGTCCTAGGTGACATCTACGGATGTGTAGAACATCTGCTGTGTATTTGGGGTCATTCATCTATTTTCTTAGCTTGACTTTTGGATGTGACAACTGCGTCTGCATCAGCACTCACTGCCTCATTGTACACTAGTGGAGATGACATCTTCTCAGAAACCTCATGAACCAACCTCTGTCAGCTTCACCTTTTCCTTCTGCAGGTGCCTCACCTCTCTCCACCCTCACAAAACTGAGCAGCACTGGTCTTTGTTCTGTTTTAGGCTATGGTTTAAGGAAATGTGTGGCTGGTTTGGTTCTACTGCAGACCGTTCAAATAGTTTCCATGGTTCTAGTAAATAAAACTGCTCAAGATCCTTAGCATTCACATGACTACTGGAGTAGCACATTGAATGCCTTTCACGAGCCTTCCCTGTGCATTTACAGCCTGGCTAAATGCGTGCTAGTCACAGGAGGCTGGTTTTGCTCTATTGTAATTTTTTCCATCTTATTTTTAGAAATACCTTTTCCATTGAGCTTTATCCTTTCCAGTTTTTGATTGATGACAGGCAGGCCATGTTTCCTGTCTCTTGAACATTTAAAAGCAATTGCAGGATAATAAATTTCCTTAATTTCTTTATATTGCTTTGTCTGTGATAACCCAGAAGATGGAGGACAGGAAGAGAGAAAGGGTGCGGACAGTAACATGAACGAAGGACAATACGCACTAAAGTGATAGAATCAGTTTGCTCTCCTGTATGTGTGCAGTGAATTCGTTCAGACAATTAAAATATCTGAAAAAAATCACCTAAATAGAGCCAAAGGTCAGAGAATAAGTACATGCTACTTAGAAAAATCTAAAACCTTATTTAACAAGGTTTCAATTTGCAAAGCAACCTGCCAGCAAAGCAAATATAACTGGAGCACAGTAACTGAATGCCTGCCTTTACTAATAGAAAGAACACTCAAGACCTGGATGCACTTTTGACAATTCTCTAAATTAGCCACAGAGTGAGTGGCTTGCAGAAAGCTCTTGGCATGGTTTCTGCTACTGAAGTTAGGAGAATAAGCGTGAGTGACATCTGTTTCAGCAGAACAAAGGGGCCCGTGAGGACAGATGGTGTACAAGTTGGGGTCACATCAGAAAGGTGCCAGATAGGCCAGAGGGGAAAAATGGAATTTCTGATCAGGGAAGAGTTTTCTCTATATCCAATGTTATGATAAACAAAATCTCTTTTTATCCTTTCAATTTTCTTTAATTTCAGCTGTAAAAACTTCCTCCACAAGTCTGTAGAATCCAAACACATCATTAGCTGAGCAGGAACCAACAGCTAACTACATACAGACTTCTAAAACCTTTTACTATAATAGAATTGCTGATATTTCCCCAAGGCAAATTATGCAGATGCAAGATTGTTTCATTGACGTGATCGACAATGTCAGAGTAACAATATCCAGGAGAGAATAATATCTCACAATAAGATGGCAGCCCCTATCTGCTTCCGGGTGCCCAAAGCCTGACACAAACGTGAAGAGAGCAGGCACAGCTCCAGTTTAGTATACAATAGGTTATGGGCTAGGAATTTTCAGCTTTACTCTTGTAAAGGTGCAGAATGTTTCATGGTGAGTATTTTTATTAGCTCTGGAGTAACAGTGTCAAAAAGAAGAATGGTCTTGTGTGGATGGATACATCTCTACAGAACATAAGAAATCAAAGGAAATTAGGAGAAAATTCAGGGACACCCCCCACCCAGTGTGTGTGCACGTGTATGTATGTGTGCATACATATCTGCACTTGTTTGAGTACAATTAATACCTTTATTGCTTTCAGAGTCCGTACTGCTTTGTAAAGATTCTGGCAGGAATGGTTATCAACCTAAAAGCTTCAAAATCATTACAGAAACATAGTACCCAAAACAACAACTACACAGCAGGTCTTGGGATGCAAATAGACAAGAGAGCTATTCACCTGGACCCAAAGCACATTTTCACTCAATGTATAAGCTACAGAGAAACAGTACACAAAGCCCAAGTCTGTGCTCATGACCTAGATGGAGGGACTCAATCCCAGTCCTGGGAAGGGGTTTCAGCAAGTTGTAGCTGTGACTCTAAAACCACGAATGGAGTTATTACTATGTTCTGAATATGAATGAGATCATGGCCATACTGTATCTATATCCCTACTCACACACAGATGTGCAGGCATATCTGTATCACCTAAGCACATTTTCAGAAATTTAAGATTGTGAAACATGTAATATGATGTGTCTTTTTTTAAAAAAAAGAAAGTAGCATAAAATGGTGCAACTTTTGAAATTGAAAGAAAACAAAATGGCAGCAACAACAAAAAGTTACTCAGTGAGCATATTCTTGACTCATTCAGAGTTTTGGAACCATAAAGTTGAAAAGTTAAGAAATTTAGTTTTTTTTAATCTTTGCAGTGATTATATTTCGGTACCAACTATAAGCTTAGAGAAATGACAAATCATCTTAAGAATCTAAAGCCAAGTAAACAACCTGCATTTTAGTATAGCATGGCTATAACTTTTATTTTAAAATGCCTTGCAATAAAAAGCCATTGGTTCCTAGGGCCTAATAGCATGTGTGTGAAGAAAGAAAGTATGAGTTTTACTTACCATGGTGACTTTTGAGTAATAATAAACTTTAACAATGATCTCATAATCATGTACATTTATAATAACAAGAAAAAATATACAAGACCACTATGTGCAGAGCACATTAACATTATTTATGTGTCATACGCCTCTTTCTCTTTCCCAAATGCTATGGCCTTGTCATTTACAACATAACCTACTTTACAGATTAAAGAAAAAACCAGGAGAAACAAGTGCCTAGTAAGTTTTATGTGGTCAGATGGCTTTGGGTGACAAAACCTAGTATTGAGCCCAAACTCTTGGCTTCAGGCTCTGTGTTTTTTATGTTTCCCTCTGTTCACCTTTCTACGTGGTCTATGTTGGTTCTAGGGTTCAGTGAAAGGTCAGCATTATCAGATTGGAATGATCATTCAGAGATACCAACACAACAACTCTTCCCTAGGAATAAAGGGCTGAGATTTGCCCAAAGTCTATTGTTACTTCTATATGTAATTCAGTTTGTCTGCATTAGCCAAATATTGCTAACTAGAAGTTTATACAGGAGCTTATGAACCATCCTAGTCAATGAAGAAAGACCATTTTTTACATGTGACCATTTGTTGAACGAGGTTGTGAAAGTACTAGTTTAAATGCCCTTTCCATATTGTGTGCTTTGTAATATAGTATGTTGGTGTCATGGATGTGAAAGTGTAACTTGACATAAATAAAATAAAAGACCTTGCCACTTGAATGAACATGGACCTGTGAATAAGGGAATAAGGAGGAACACAGACCTCTCATGTAATAGTCTCTTGCTTATGTACCCCCCCTCCCTCACTGCTATAGTGATCTTCTGAGGTAAGGAGTATTCTGTGTCTACTAGAGCCAAGCTCTTTGGACATTGCAGCTGTTTCCCAACATCTGTGCTCTCCATCCAAATTGTTTCTCTACATGAGATGTGTGCTGACAATGGGAAAGGAAGTCGTAAATTGTACTAACATCTGAAAGCCAGGGCTTAATATTATTACATAGACAAAAGCCACCCAGGGGGAAACTGTTAAGTTGTTTCAAGAAAATCAGTGCTCAAAACTTTTAGTGAAAATATACAGAAGCGGTGGCTTAAAGGGACTAGTAAAGAAATGATGATGCCGGAATCGATGATATCGACAGCAAACATTTATTTAGATCATAGCCAAATATGGCTATAAACATAATATGTCCATTAATAGTTTCTGCATCAAACACTATAAATTAGTTGTTATGTAATATTCTTATTTTTCAAACGGGAAACTGATACACTTAAGTCAGACTGAAAATTTAGCTAAAACATTCAATGTAGAAAAATATTTTAGGTATAACAGTACCATATACCAATTGTTGTGGCAGCTGCCAAGAAAAAAAATGACAGGAAAGCTAGAAAATTCTATATGAATTTTAGAGAAGACAGAAGAAATGATGCATCTAATTTGGAAGGCATCTTGCACAAACCTGTATTGAAAGTACGGTTAGCGTTAGCCCAGCAAACAAGACTTGATGGGGTTTTTCATGGAAAAAGCTGTGTCAGGAGAGAAAATGTAGTAAGGTAGAATTCTCTTAAAGGGTCCTCAAAGTGGAGTGAGTTAGATCAAGTTACAGTGGTCAAAGGCAATAATGCAAAAAGACACCAACATTCAAGGCTATAAATCATTGGTGATAACATAAATAAACAACTTGGGAGGCTCCTGGAAGATTGTAATCATATTAGTCAGAGAAAAGCAGCATTGAAAATGAAAGATGCTGGTGCCTAATCCTGAGAAGGCTATGAGGGGGAAAAAAAGAAGGTTGATGACAGGGAGAAAAAGATGTTAGAGAAAGTGCCTGAGAGGCCAGAGCAGGGCAAGGCATATTGACTGCCTGATTGATGCCTACTTCGAAGGGCATCCTGCTGGCACATGTAGCATGGAGGCATGTGTGTGAGTCCACGTGGTCAAATGTCAATACTGTGTGTAAGTGCTGGGGAGCAATCTTATGACGGTGCACATTAAACAGTGCATCTTCAACAATCAACCAGAAGCTGCTCAGCACTTTCTAGACCTAAGCCGGTGGTGGGCACAGATGTTCCCCTCTGCCAGGGATCTGGGGGGGACACAATGGACTAAGAGCCTGATGATGCTTCTGGTGCTGGGCCATCTGGCACTATCCTACCAAGTGCCAGCCGAAGTTTGTAGGCCAGAACACATAAGAGAAGAAAAGCAACAGCTCCAAGCTGTGCCCTGAGGCTGGGGTGGGCAGAACTCAATCAAGTGCTACCCTTTGCTGAATATTTTATTGCTTTCTGACACTCAGTTAATAAAGTGAACCTTGAATCAAGGGGGTGGAATTAGCCATAGAGAAGCCAGGAATAAGGATAAGGAAGCCAGATAAGAAGGGAGGGATTTGGGATTTGCATGTTTTCTTTGACCTGAGAAGTGCAGAGAGGACAGTTAGTCGCTACTCCTCTGCTTGGATCCATCAGGTTTTTTACCCCGATATTAGACTCCAGAGTTTTTGTTAATAATAGAACAATTTAGATAAACACTTCAGCCACCTATGACCCAACCAAGATTCCATCACTGGGCAGTCGGGCACCATTAAGGTGAGTTAGTTCGGAGGTGGGGAAATGGAAGACAGGGAGAGGCAGAATAGGGGGAGAGACAGATCCGAAGAGGTGAGGGTACGAGGAACAGGCTGACATGATTGGCCTGCTTGCCACCGGAGTCCAAGATTCCAATGTGATGTCCAGGTCTGGGCTTTTGCCAAGGGTCAGGTCTTTGTTTAAGGCCTTGAAGCAGCTAAGGGGACTGTGTTGGTGTCTGTGGTTCCTGTTGCCACTGAGGGTTGTGTGGAGATCTGTGGTCAGGGCTGCCACAGGGAGCCCTGTTGGAGTCCTAGGGACATGCTGCTGCATGGGCCATGCCAATCTGAGTGGGCTGATGCCATGGTGATATCCTGGCCCAGGCAACTATTGAGGACCATGTCTGGGTCCATCCGTGGTCCTCCCACCGTGGTTCTGAGTTGATGTGCCTGGCCCATAATGCCACTGGGCTACGTGGATACCCAGGGTCTGGGTCACAACCAGTGACTGTGTTGGTGTCTGAGGGATGTGCCACTTCTGGGGCCGTGATTCAGATGCAGCTGGGCTCTACGATGATATCCATGGCCCATGTTAGCACGGAGGCAGGGGTCATTGGAACCATATTGTGTTGAGCCAGCTCCACCCTTCACTGGCTCTGGGATAACAGGATATTGCAGCAGGAGAGTTGGCCCCACCCCTTCGGGGAGAGCTCCCTCCCTCTATTCAGGAAAAACGGCCCTACCCTCCACCAGAGGCATGCACCTTACCTAGGCAGTATACTAGAGCTGACCCTGTTGGGAGTACAGGTGAGCCAGCCCTGAGGGTGTGAGAGCTGACTCCCTCCTGACACACACTTGTGTTCCCCCTACAGAAATCGGGAGAGAGGACCACCCTGTTCCTGGGTGAAACAGTGGAGCTGGTGGTCCTGGAGATGTGAGTGTGGGTCAAGCAGAGCTGAGGACCTGAGAGCAGGAAAACTGGCCCTGTCCTTGCTTCATGCGGTCTTGGGTGAGCTAGCTGATGCAGTGCTAGAGAGTTAGCCTGGGTAATGCCAATGAGGAAGCTGGCAGAACTGACCAACCCAGCTACCACCCAGTCCCAGGTCCAGGGCTGTGAGTTGGCCCATCCCACCCACCTAATCTATGAACTCTTGGTGAAGGGGATGGACCTACAGATCCAAAACAGTAGGATCTCTGTGACACAGGACAACAAAAGGATATTCAAGAGGACTCCTAGTGAGAAGTCATTATGGGGACCTAGCAGGAGCTAGAGACCTGGAGCCAGACCATGGCAATGAATGCTCACAAGAGGATGAATGGACTAAAGGGCACACTCTGTGACTCAAGGACCACACTACAACTTCCACAAGATTCTTCTCCTGCCCCCTTGTTTAGTTTGGTTTTGGTTTTCCTTTTAAATTTACTTTTGTTTTTTGGGGGAGGTTGCAAGGGCAGGGGCAGATGTGAGAGGATGGGGAGATAAGTGGGATTGGAACTCAGGATGTGAGATCCACAAAGAATCACTGAAACTTAAAAAAAATGCATCTTCAATGCTGAACACAAGTTATAATGCCCAGATAATTACTCTGCTTTTAGGGTGAATAGTTAAAAAATCTGTGCTTCGTAGAGAGTTAAAATCACATATCACATCTACTGGGTGTTTTTTCGTGCTTCTACTTCTATGGTGGATTTGCCAGTCCCTTGGGTAAGCACAAGGAAACTTTATTCTGGCTTTTCTGTACATCATAAAGCCTCTGCTTATTTCTAGACACTGGTGTGTAGTGAATGGGGAGCAGGCCTGCTTAATTAAAAATATAGGTTGTTAATGGATAATCGTCAATGATAGTCAAGCTTGTA
>LOJH01066091.1:0-10386 GCA_001685095.1 Ellobius talpinus | reverse complement strand
GAGGCAGGGAGGGGAGCAGAGAAAACTGTAGAGCTCAATAAATATCAATAAAAATGTATAAAAAAAAGCTTAAGCCAGGCTCAGTGTCTCCCCCTGCTGTCTGCTCAGATCCTTCTCCAGCACCATGTTTGCCTGTATGCTGTCATGTATAGTAGGAAGGCTGCTTGTTGGTTCTGGCCTCTAAGCCCCAAAATAATCACACAGAAACTGTATTAATTAAATAACTGTTTGGCCCATTAGCTCTAGCTCCATGTTGGCTAAATCTTACATCTTAATTTAACCCATCTCCATTAATCTGTGCATCATCACAAGGTCGTGGCTTACCAGCAAAGTTTCAGCATGTCTATGTCTGGTGGTGGCTCCATGGCTTCTCTCTGACTCCTCATGTCTTTTTCCCATAATTCACTAGTTTTCCCCACCTAGCTCTTTCTGCCTTGCTCTGCTATGGGCTCAAAACAGTCCTTTATTAACGAGTGGTATTCATAGCATACAGAGGGGAATCCCACATCAACCATGCTTCCTGCCATGATGATAATAGATTAAACCTCTGAATTGTAAACCACCCCCAGTTAAGTATCTACCTTTATGACAGTTGCTGTGGTCATGCTGTCTCTTCACAGCAATAGAAACCCTAATCCTTGACATCACTGCTCCATCATCATCTCCTGCTCTTTATTCATCTACTCCACTTCTAATCCCCGAAGCCTCACTTTTCACCCCAGAACACAACAATCAAGCGCCCATCTCAACCCCTACCCTTACTGCCTTTCCTCCATGATTGCCTTGTGCCAGTTGACAACGTGGTTAACATTCTCCAGGTCTGAGTTCATAAAAATGCCTCCCTTAGCGGCTGTGAGTGAAAAAATCTACATCAAGGATAAGTCGCCACCCTGTCATGCCTCATCATCTTTCTCCTTAATGTGCTCCTCATCTTAAAACATTTGTATACAACTATTTGATAATTTTCCTTCAGGAGAATGTAAATCATGACAAGTATTTTATTTTTTCACTATTTTAATATCTAGAAGAAACATTTGATTTTGGAATTAATTAAAATTAAAACAATATATTATATATTTTATTGAAAAAATATTTCCTGTATATATCTCTTGGACAAGGGTTCTCAATCTGTGAGTCACAACCCCTTTGTGGGGGTCAAACAACCCTTTCACGGGGGTTGCCTAAGACTATTGAAAACACAGATATTTATGTTATGATTCATTAACAGTAACAAAATTAACAGTTATGAAGTAGCAACAAAAATAATTTCACGGCTGGGTGTCATCATAACATGAGGAATTGAATAAAGCATTAGGAAGGTTGAGAACCACTGGTCTAGGAGATTGAGTATAGAACATTTCAGATCTACATAATCCCTCTTGTGGGTAAGCCAATTTAATTTATTTTTATAGACTTTTAATCTTTTTCTGTTCTTTTTTAAAACTTGATGTGTATGCTTGGTGTGTGCAAATGTGTATGTGTATGGTGTGTGTATATATGTGCATATATTTATATATGTTATAACCCATATGCGTGTGTGTGTGTGTTCATGTCTGTATATGTGGATGTGCATGTGCCACAGTGCATGTGTGGAAGTCAGATGACAGTTTCAAATGCTGGTTTTCATCTTTCACCTTGTCTGAGGCAGAGTCTCCTGCAGCTTGTCACTGCATGCAACAGGCTAGCTGGCCTGTAAAGTCTGAGAGATTCTCCTGTCTCTGCCTTCTATTTTGCTGTGGGAGTATTGGGATTAAAAAGCATATAACTATGCACGACTTTGTAGGGGTCCCAGGGACCCAAACTCAGATCTTCATACTTGTGCAGCAAATGCTTTCCCTGTTGAGCATTCTCCTCATCTAACCATTTCTCTCTTAGTGTTTTCTTCTCATATTTTGTTGATAAAAACAATGAACTTACTTTTAAATGTTTCATCAATTTCCAGCATTAAAATTGTATATTCAATTTCACTTGTATTTAGGGAATAAAGAGATAAGTATATCTCAGTGTGCTGGGTATGATGTTAATGATTGGAGTGAGGAAATGGAAGTGCAGCCTTATAGCCTCTGACACATACCAGGATGTTCTTGTCCCAGAATCTCACCAAAACTGTGAGAATAGGTGTCTGGTAATACTCTATACTAATTTCATTTCGAAAATGGATTGTTACAAGCTTTATTGATGACTAGTGGTTAAGAATATCAAAAGATTTATAACATAAACCAAAAGCCACCACAGATAAATAAAAGGAAAAAGCCTGAAAACTCATGAAAGGATGAAAACTTGTCAATAATTCATAGAAATATGTGGGTCCAGTGAAGGTATAAAGGGCGGCACAGGAGCACAGGAGTAAGTGGCAATTAAGGAACTCAAAGGAAGCTCACAAAAACAAAATCGATATTTTTAAAAGGGACAACAAGTTTTATGTATGATAAGAATATTGAAAAGGCTTTATTTTTCTCGTACAAACATATTAACAATGGAAGGAGAGACTCATCAGTTAAGGGCCCTTTTTGTTCTTGCAGCAGATCCAGGTTTATTACTCAGCACCTACACCATGTCCCACAACCATCTATAACTCCATTATAGCTCTGCGTCCTTCCACAGACACTGTACACACATGGTATACAGATTATTAAGCAGTTAAAAATATACATACACACAAAATAAAATGAAATAAATCTTTTAAATTAAAGACTATAGCAAAAAATTCATTTGCATACTTATCTCTGTTATCTTGTGGTTATATTATTTTTGTGTCTATAAATGTCCCAAACTATTTATAAAATGCTATGAAATATTTTAATACAATGAATATTCACTTCCTTTGTCCTAAGTATTAAAGATGAGGCTCAGTCTATATGTGGTGAACCAAGTGTCCTAATTTTTTTACACTAAGAAACTATGTTTATTCAGTAGGCAATAGTAAATAGTTAAAAATCTATTAAAATCATTAACAGTAAAAATTATTTCATTGTCACTTTTCACAAATGTGTATAGAATACTTCAATCATACTCCCTACTGGTTTTCCTCTCTGGTCCATCCTTTCCCCTCCGCTGATCTTTCTCTTTGACTAATATTGTCCTTCCAAAACAGTGGGCTTTTGCTTAAAGGTGTGACAATAAGATTATTATGTACAGCTCATGGGCTAGCAGATAATACAGAATTCAGGGAGATCAGACTTCTAGATGATATGACTGAAAGTATCCTTCACAGTGATTCAATCCTTACCAACAAGAACAACAACAATAAAAAAAAACTTCTATGCAAGATGTTATTTGTTGTACGTTTTCCTTAGCTCTCCAAATGGAGTCAGGCCCAGGAGGGCAAAGAGGGAGACCTCCTGGGAGATGTTTAAAGAACCCGTGAAACCTGGCATCAACCTACTCTCCTGTGTCTAGATTTGTTTCTAGAGAATGGTTTCTTAACTTGACCAATTTTCCTGAGTGCACAAGAGAAAATAATTCACATGAGTACTTTAAAGACTACAAATTACCTTTGAAGACACAACAAGCTCACAGGAAACAATAATAAGCAATAAGAACTTTGGCTTTTGGCTGCATTTCTTTTGCATTTTAAAACATGGCATCGATCACAGACTTTACTCTTTAGTATAAAACCTCAACCCTGAAATGTCAACATCAGAGATAAATTCTATATATGTTTTTCTGGGCTATGGGTTAAATAAATAATAGGTTCTCTTTTCTCCCTTGCCCCAGGGGATAAATGTTTAATCCCCATGTGGAAATTATTTCACTCATTGACAGTGCATGCTCAGAACAAAGCACAGTTCATATCTCACACATTCAAAACAAGCAAAGTAATAAATATGGCCAAGCATGTAATACAGAGCTTACATTATCCTGGAGTTGAGGAAGAGAAATTTCTGGACGCTTGTCACATCCTTTTATTAATAGGAAAAGAAGGTGTGATTTTTCCGAACTCATTCATTGCTTTTAGGGAGAACTCTAATCATAAGAACTAAAATTTCTTCATCTCTGAAATGAGGTTAACAACATCAGATTAGTAATCAGTGATCGTTTTTAATTCATCACACTTCAGTAATTTCCCAAAATGATCAAAGGCAGGAGATGGAAGGGTTTCATCACTTAAATACTTTGTATTAATCCTGATAAAGATATCTTGTTAACCTACAGGATCTAGAAGGGTTCGCTGCATGAAGAAGTTCTTGGGATATTTTCATCTACCTAATCATAATCACACCATTATGAAAAACACTGTGTAACACACCATGAGGAATTGCCCCTACCCTGCTGTGTGCAGGGCAGATGGGAGGAAGGCAGGTGCTGGGCACAGGTTCTGTGTTTTCTTGGTAAAGGGAAGAAAGCTTGTGATCAGTTATTCATACCAAGTAGGATGACGTGATGGCTCTTCTTTATTGCCAACATAATGGGACATAGAGTCATTGTGGAAACAAACCTCAGAGCATGTCTGTGAAGGAGTCTCTAGGTGAGGTTAACTGATACGGGAAGATCCACATTAAAGATGTGTGGCACCATTCCATAGGCTCAGGTCCTACATAAATGCAAAGACAGTGAGTTAAGCATACACGTTTGGACACAAGGTGTCTCATGCTTCTACTGCTGTGATAGACATTATTCTCTGTGAGACTAAAGAAACCCTTTCTTCCCTAAGGTGCTTTAGTTGGAAATTTTGTCACAGCAATAGGAAAAGTAAGTAACTAAAAAGGGTATGTTATAGCACTTAGCCAATCCAACTCTCTCTTGTGACTTGGAATAGGTACAATGAAATTAGGACCTCCAGACAGTAGCATAGATTCACACATGGTTTCATGGATGCAGATATCCATCAGTACATTACTTAGCCAATCAAATAGCATCTCCTGTGATTTTGAATGGGTATAATGAAATCAGGACAACCACACAGTAGTGTGGATTCATAGCACGGACTCAGTAGCTTGGCCATGCAGGCAAAGCAGATGACTGCAGTCTAAAACTGCAGCTGACAGGGGCACTCTCTACTTCCTATCTTAACCAGAGTTTTCCCCACTTCACAAGCCCAAGGAGGACTTATTTTAAAGATTCCATTAGACCAGTATTGGCTCCAGTCACCTTTTTATATTAAAGAATGCAGAATTTCTTTCTGCCTCACAAAACCAAGGAGTTTAAAAAACCACTAGACACTTGATGGACGATGAACACTGGGTTACCTGTTATGTTTTGAAAGATTTAGAACTGCAGCCTCCAATATGGAAAGCACTTACCACACATGAATCTTTAAATTGAAGTCAATAAAAATCAATGCATGGTGGGCAGGATATGGGTGGAATGAAAGGGGAATGGGAATAATGGCAAAGCAAGAGTTTGGAAGTGGAGGGAGTATGAAGAAGGACAACAAACAATGAATATCTTTGAAAGTGCCATATGGAAATTTAATACAGCAGAAGCTTGCTAAAATATATGTGTACATTAAAAAATTAAATAGAATACCCTGTAACAGATGGAGAATACTTGTCCCTGACACCATGAGTTAGGATATGAAACGCCCACTTCCATGTTTGGGGCTAAATCTTTTTAAGTTGTTGGTATATGGCAGTGATTATCAACCATCCTAATGCTGTAGCACTTTAATACAGTTCTTTATGTTGTCGTTTCCCCAACTATAAATTAACAATGCTGAAATTGTGAGGGGAAACTGGTATTGGGGAAGAATTGAAGGGGAGAGACATTTGTTGAAAACACAGTATTTACATTTATAAAATTAACAATAAAAAACCTTTAAGCTGTTATATTTTTAAAATTGTATGTGTAGGTGTGTGTATCCAAGTGCATGTATATACATAACATGCATATGGTACTAGTGGAGGCTAGAAGATGCTGATTGCGCTGTTACTGGAGTTACTGATGACTGTGTGATGCCCACTGTAAATTCTAGTACTGGATCCAGAACCTCTGCAAAAGCATCAAGCCTTCCTAGCTTCTGAGTCATCTCTTTCAGCACCCCCCCCCATCAAACTTTTGCTTCTTAATCACACTGTCTACATTTTAAGTGCTGAATGGTCATGTGCAGCCACCCTACTGGGTAAAAGAATAAAGATAGCCTTGCCTTCACTGCAAGATGCTCTACCAGAAGACAATGCTCTGATGTGTGCACAGCCCATGGTAGAAAACAAGAGCAACAAGAAATCCTTGTAGGAAAATAAATGTCTTTTAAGAATGGTGGTCACTATTCCTAAATTACTATGATAAACATGTCTACTATAAAAGGGTAGCAATCTACTTCAGTACCTGACTGGTGACAATGGTCAATCAGTGTGTGTAGAAACAATAGCTATGTTATCATAGCCCTTCCTTGGCTATGAAGTCGAATGAACCTTCTATCTGTGCTGCATCTGAACTGTTGGTCATGAACTTCTGCCTTCCATGGGGATCTTGCAAGGCATCAAGGAAACAGATCAATACCACTTAGAATTCTCTGACTGAAACTATCCTGAAATGGAATGACAAACAGGAAGGTTTTGAAGACCCTGATAATCTAAGGTCACCATTTATATAATGTGTGTCACAGCAGTTCAAAACTGTTTAGTTTTAATAGGTTGAGAGTTTGATTTTAAAAAAAAAAGTAAATTAGAAAAGGAAAATCTGTCTTTAACCAGTGCAGACAGATACTATTTTCTTTTTAAGATAGAAACCAATATCTTCTCAAGATAGTTTGCTTTGTTACCCACAATCCTTTACTGTCCCAATTAAAGCCAGTTCTCTACAGTGTGAAATGCCTTGGGGAGAGATGTAACATGGTGGAAAGCAGAGAAAACCACTGCCATCCTACATCTGGTTTCCAGAAGTCTAAGCCCTTAGGGGGAAAAAAAGATAGCTCTGGAGGCAGACACAAATGATTTGGAAGAAATATTAGTAGTGAGAGCAATGCCTACAATCACTCCTTTGCCCACGCTCCAAAATGTAACTTTCTGAACAAGAGAGAGGAAATACGGAAAGAATGAAACTACATTGATAAGAAAATCGCCACTGGAGGTTTTCATAAGGCTCTGAGCATTAGCCTTCACTATGCTGTTCCTCTAGGTGAAGTGTCGGTGTTTTCAAGAGTAAATCTGCCACCAGAGAAGGGTGCATGATGGGTAGTTCTGTCCTGGAGCAAAGGAATTGCACCAGAATTGATCCTGTGAGGCTCATTCAGCCTAGGGGTAGAAGAGGGAGCTGTGGAAATGGAAGGGGTCAAGCACCCAGGAATCAATGTTATTCACCTCTGTATTTTGTTGTGCTTTGCCTTGATTGACAGAAGGCAAAGGCAGACAGGATGAAGAACGCATCGGAGGATGCTTCACACAGATGGATCCCCAGTAGAGCAGATATCATTGCCCTTGGGGCAGAGACTCTCTAGCACAGCACAGCCCATGCTGGGTGTCACTTTCCAATGAATGATTTAGGAAAACATCCCATGCTGAAATCTGGAAATAACAGATATTTTATAACTGCTGGAGACATTGACGGCTTCCATTTTCTCAGCAGCAAGGAAAAACATGTACTTGGGCAGGAACAGTGGGGCATGCCATGGGTCATGCTCCAAAGAAAAACTTACTCTCGTTGCTGACCTGTGATGTAGAATTTACACACAAGCAGGCATGGCATGCACTTAGAGAGCTAGCCACTGAAGGAAGAAACACCATAGCGCTGAAAACATGTCCTTGGAACATCTCTGATTGGTTTTATGGGGAGGTAATAGCAGGGACTGGGAGGTGAGGAAGAATGGTGTGTTAGTCTATTCCTTCAGAGCTCACAAGCTTTCTGAAGTAGCTATTCATTGCCTTATTAATGCAAAATGAACTCTTCTTGAAAACTATTTGTAACCTTAACAGTTTTGGAATTAAGTCATTAATTAAGCACAACTTAACTAGGTCTGATGATTAAATTTTAATTTTTGAATAATGATGTATTTATTATCAAGGTCATATAGTATTAATAACATTTAATTCGTTCATTCATTTATTCAGCAATAATTCTCTCTTGCTTATTCTTTTACTTGATCATTTTTGAAGAATTTTTTATAACAGAGGTCACCCAACTGCAGAGTCCAAGGTCCAAATTTAGACACCCCTGTTTTTGTATGGCTTAGTAGCCAATAATTTTTAAATTTTCAAATAATGTAGGATAAAGACAAAAGAATGTTCTATGCCCTGAAAGTTAGATGACATTCACATTATCTCCCAGATCAGTTGCCTAATTCTTAAAAGAAAGCATCTGGTCCAAAACAGATATTTTACTGTTTGACCATCATGACTTATATTTTCAAGAACATAAAAACAGAAAATGCAGAAGAAAATACAGCAAATGATAAATTCAGGACATTGTCCTGTTTAGAATAGTGACTACCCCCATAGCCACTTCACATGAGAAACAAAATATTCTGTCTTTGCTTCTAAACCAAACTTCTAAAATCATCTACACATAAAATGACATAACTCAAATACCTTCAGCTCATTTATGTACAATAAATAAATAACTCAAACCAAATCTATAAGCTGAGGCAACATTGATAGTGTATTAATTCCGCCCTATGCCATAATCAAATATGCAGTCACTTTAGAACCTGAAATATCTAGAAACAAGACCAGGCCAGTCATCTTTCAAGCAAATCCCATCAGGCAATTTGAACAACGATGGAGAATTTCTCAAGGATTCCACTGGTCTAATAAAACAAGTAGAGGCTTTTATTTGTATGTTCATAAGCTAACAAGAGCACAAAATTTTGACCATTCTTGTAGTTTTCTGATTGCATTTTCTGTCAGATTGCCTTGGAGCAATTATTTTGATAATTCAAAATGACAAAATTTCATACTAAAAGGCGTTGATAGGCTGGCAGTGCATCCAAGCTTATATAGCTAAGTTTATGAGATGTGTATGGAAATGTTCTTTTAGGACAAATACTTAACCATACAGGTCTAATATGAAGCACGTTAGCAGGGATCCCTAGGTAACTAATTAAATTTATTTTTATAAAAAAGTACATGAATGCTTTCCAATTATTGTGACTTCTTTTTTGTATGAGAAATTGACCCCAGGACCTAGTACTTACTGGCAAGCAGTTTGTCTGCTTCCACAGACCAAATTACTGTGATCTTGCTAAACTTCTTTCAATATATTTTATGGTTTCCAAAATTTACATTTTGCATTGCTTTGGATAAGTTCATTACAGGTGTTTTAGTCTTTATAATGCCACTGCAAATGGAATTTCTTATTTTCATTTTAAGTTAGTTCCTTGCAAATGAATTAAAAACTGATTCTTACATATAAAAAGACATGATAATAGAAGGTGAAATAGTTTGAAAGAGGAGAGAATTGAGTTATCAGGAGTGAAAAAGGGCCTTGAAGAAGTAGTATATAATATCATATATATTATAGATAATATCATATTATCCACCAACAAAGACACAGTGATTTCTTTCTTGGTCATCTCTTTCCTTTCTCTCCTATTGGCTTATTCCTCTAGCTAAAATTTTCTCTACCTTGTCCTCAAGCCCTGATATTCTATCCTTCACTCTATTCTTGAGGCTTCCCACTGAGGATTATTTAGCTCATTGAAATGTTCATTTCCAGTATAATTTCAGTTTTTCTACAGCATTTCTAACACTTCCTTGAATTTCATTTCTATATACTGAATTGATACCCTTAATTCATTCAGCTGGTTATATTTTCCTGGAATTTGTCCAGAAGGTTATTAACATCCTCTTTGACAATGTCCTCCTTGAGATATTGGAACACATTTAAAGTTATTCCTTTGAATTTTTTGTCTTAAATTTCATCTAAGTTAGTCTCACTGGTGGCTGGTGTAGGATGTGTTGCTTTCATTGGTTGAAGAAAGAGACTGCCTTGGCCTTTTGATAGGGCAGAAACTAGGTAGGCGGGAAAGACAGAATAGAATTCTGGGAAGAAGGGCAGATTGGCAGACTCCATGATTCTCCTGCCCGAGACAGACGCTGGTTAGACTCATGCAGGTAAGCCACAGTAAAGTGGTGATACACAGATTTAATAGAAATGGGTTAATCAAGATGTGAGAGTTAGCTAGAAATAATGGACCAGGCAGTGTTTAAATGAATACAATTTCTGTGTAATTATTTTGGGGTTAAGATAGCAGGGTGGCCAGGTGCCGGTGTGATTATTTCATGTATAAACTAGCCGGGCAGTGGGATGTGGCCCACTTGTCTCATACTACAGCTAATGGGACAATCAGTTTATAAGTTATGGAGACCTCTGTGTGATTTTCTCTGGAACTAAATGGCTGGGGGACTGGGTGGTACAGAAACCCCAACGAGCCTGGACTTCATGTTACAGAATGGCGCCCACATGGACAACTGCATCCACATAAAGCCTGAGAGAGCTTGGGAAGTAATT
>LOJH01066090.1:0-10386 GCA_001685095.1 Ellobius talpinus | reverse complement strand
GTATATTCCTCAGGCTGCATATGCTGCTTGCATGTATGCATTGGTATTGGAAAATAAATGGGTGTGCTCTTTCCTGAGTAAGACTTTTTCTAGTTCCCTATAGATTTGTGTATAAGGCTAAGGCCTTGTGAACTTTTCCTGTCTACTTAATCATGTCTATGGTTGTTGTCCTTGTACAATTCATGTTTGGGCAGTCATCATGGCAAGACATTGTGGGTGTCACTCTGGCATTACTAGGAGACATAGTCTCACTGAACACTCACTGAACCCCTAATTTTTCACTGTTCTTTCTAGCACAATCTTCATTTCTCTGTGGTTTAGAATAACCTCAATGCATACACCACACACATCCACACACACACACAAATGCACACACATACACTCAAGCATACTGTCACATATGCACACTGAAATGCTCTCTCACTCTATGACTTTCACACACAAAAACTCACACACACACACACTCCCACACACAAATCATCAAAACTAATACCTGACATTCTATTTCTTGATTTATTAATATTTTACATATTCAGTTTTATAATTCAGAATGTTTCTCAAGAACATAATTCTGTAGAATTCTGGTTTCTTTAGAATGAATTACTGTGTCATGGACATTTGTTTTCTATATGCAGACCAATTGATAGTTTTTTATAAATGTAACTTTATGTATTTTCCATTTAGAATAACTTTTCACATAAACTACATTCACGCTTTTGTTTCATTGAATATTGCTTTTATTCATGTAAGCATTTATTTCTCTCCATGTCCCATACAATATTTGCCTGTGTTTTATTTTCTCATATTTTGTTTCTCATTTGTTGCTGGTATTTAACCCTTTATTTTAGAACTAGCTTCTAATATGTGTGTGTTCCTAATACATAAAATGAATTTTTATATGTCATTTTTTCTTTTTAATGTAGACATAAGTTTGCAATGTCTTGGGTAGTCTTATTGGATTAGAATAGGTGTAAAATAAACAGCCCTGTCATTTCAGATGCCTTAAAAGAGAAAGTATGTAATGTTCCAAAGGTTTTTAAAAACATTGTTCCTGCTATGTAATCTTTGCTCAGGTGTGTCAGTGAAGCTTCTAGCACCAGCCAAGTTTTCCATCAGAGAAATAAGCAAAGCACGGCATGTCCTGTGTTTGTGGTTTGATTTCTGTTCTTCTGTTGAGTGGCAATTTAGGTTTATTTGTTCTTATTCTTCAGCTGCCAATATTTTGACTGTTCTTACTAACCATCACAAGCTACAATAAGTGCATGCCTCACAACGAGATTGGGATTCATGTGCACTCATCTGATTCAGACAAAATCTAACCCAAACTTTCTGCTTAAAACTAGAAACAAGCCCCCACCAGATGAAGGCTCAAAGAACAGATATCAAGTTTTTTCTAATATATCCTGAAATAATTGTATTATTTTATTTTTACAGAAGTTATAAATCTATAATTATACACAATTTATCTCTGCTTATCTATCATTCATCTATCTTGGTATCTGCCTATTTATCTACATATCTTTTATCTATCTCTGTATCTATTATTATTTTGTATCTAGCTATGTATCTCCTTATTATTTTTCTACCTCTCTCTCTCTCNTATATATATATATATATATATATATACAGGCTATGGCATTTGGTTGACAATGTTTCATAGAAGAACATAGCCTAACCAAATCACAAGTACCAGACAGGGGAAACTTCCCTTTCAAGGATTGATCATGGTAATCCAAGTGTATTTCAAAACAATGTAGAGTAATGATGCAACACTTGGTTGACTTTCAGAGCTTCTAAGTTTGGTCCTTTTTTCTGAAATACTTCACTTAGTACACACTCAGATGATTTGAGCTGGATATAACCTGGAAATACTTCCTGTAGTCCAACTTCAATTGTTCCAGAAAATACTATAGAAACTGCCAGAGCAGGTAAGCAATTAAAAGTTATAGTCAACTGTTGACACATATGAATGAGCACAATTTCCAACATTGCAAGGTATCTGGAAATGTGCAATAAGTGGAACTCGCATATGATAGTAACCAACAGCTGTCTAATTAAATTTATGGCCCACTGAACAGGAGGGAAATCATACCTGGTATTGGAAATCTAGCAGCTTCCTGGGGCTAGGGAGGTAATGAACCTTATAAAATAATCTAATTCCATCACTTTTCTATTCCTTAGTACATTCTAAATCTTAATCTTAAAAAAACAGATCAGTGTCTTTACCACTCCTCATCAAAAAAGGCTTTCTTTATGGAAAATTGAGACCATCACTGAAAACTAAAAAAGGATACAATTAATAGATAAACAGATCACAGAGAGTGCAGTATGAATGTGTGTTCATTCACTATTTTTGCATCTAAAACTCAGGGTCCATGATACAGAACACTGTAGGAGCCAGAATAACAGAAAGCTGACTGAGAAACAGTCTCTCATATAAATGATGGCATAGTCAAGAGCAATGGCATTATGAACAGACATTCTAACATTGATGTGAAAGATTTCACAAGGTCCCACTCCTAGGCTATGAACTATTACTATTGAGTACTATAAAGGGAGAATTAGCCCTTTCCAGGAATGAGCCTGATTATCATTTATCCTAAATAATGAGGTCAGCCCTAAACACGAAAACAAAACAAAACAAAACAAAACAAAAAAGAATGATTCAGCATGTTGAATACATATCTGTGCATTCATATACATACACATACATTATAAATGAAAGTAAGATGTCCAATTTCTCAATAATAAACTACATGTGATCTGTCATGGTGATCCTCAGGAACTGTACTGCAACAATGACAGCTTCAAATTTCCAGACCTTTTCCATTTTTTGGAATTTTTTTCAATATATCACATTTGAATTTTTATTACTGCCTAAATAATGTCCATTTCAGTGACTGAATTACTCTTTGGAATTACAGTGTTGTAAGGATTGTTTTTGTTGTATTATATCTTAAACAAATAAAAGAGAAAATTAACAAAGTACTCTTGTAAATATATGCATGCTAAATAGACATATTTATTTAGTAATAATAAATACTTATTTCATTGTAAACTGAAGTGTTTACTATATAGTTAGATTACTGTTAAGTATGCACTGAATTCTTGTAAAGTAAGATAGATTTTCATAAATGCTAGCATTTGTTCTATGATTCACCTCTTAATTGTGACTCATAATCACATGTTCTAAAATAGACAAAGGCAAAACTGAGTAATTTCTATTTACTCCATAAATATAAAATAAAATGTTTCCAAACTAGTAATGGATAATCTACAAATTTGTTCATGTGCATTAGTTAATACATCCAATATAGAAACTGTATGTTGAAACCATTTGAGGAAGGGGAAACTGAGGTTGGGAAGTAATATAGGAGATAATAATTTAAAAAAATTAAATAAAAATAAAAAGAAGTATTATAAAATTCAAATTAAACTAGTCATTTTAAAATATGCAAAAATTACCTAAAAGTTAAAAATCAACTGTCTTTTCACACCATTAACAATGTAGATTTTTATTATGCTGGAGTCTATTAATACCTTTTAACATAAAATTCAAATGAAAACAGATTATTTTGAATATCCAACCATTTGTTCACTGAGAATTTTCTTCTAAATGTGGTCTTTCTCTACATGTGAAACACAATTGTCCTTACTGACTTCTGACATAAAATAAAAAGTTTATTTGGAAATTATAATGAACTTCAGAGGGTTAACAAAGAACCATTCTATTTGCTAAATCTGTGTTAAGCATCAAATGTTGCAAGCTACAGTAATGTCATTAAAACTCATGCATACTTTACTGATCTTACATTTGACTAGGTGAAAAGGCATCAGCATGACCAACAGAACTACAGCCTGAACTAAAAAGTAACCACAGAAGTATGGATCTGAGTAGTAATAAGCACACCAGCTTCCAGTGTGCTGTAGATGTTAAACTTTACTGAAAGAATAGCTCCCCTTTGGTCCCCTGCTTGGTTGCCTGAGACACTAATTCTCAGCTCCAAAGATTATCTCACACTCCAGCGGCTTTGGTGTCTTAGTATAATCATCTGCTGTGAACTTTTTCTGCACTTCACAGTCATACTGTGGGGAACAGAGCAATCATAAAGGAAAGGGAGCTATAAAAGCTAACAGATAGCTTCATATTAAGAACTACTATTTCCTTATTATTTTAAACAAAGTCTCACAAAGTTTACTTGAGTTTTATTAAATGTACATTTGCAATCTAAGACTGTCTACATCTGTACTCTAAGATATACAGGTAAGATGTTAGAAAACCCATTGTTTCTTCCATTCTGACATACAAAATTTATCTTTATCAGAACAAAGGTCTGGAGATTTGCACTACAATTGAGCCTGCAAATATAATCCACTAGCTCTAATTTCTAGCATACACATTTACATATTAAAGCAGATAGTTATTCAGACAAATCTACCATTGCTAATGTAAATATGTTTATAGATTACCACTAACCATTTTACTATATATTTTAAACAAAAAATGTTTATGATCCTTTACATATCACATTAATTTTTTAAAATTAATTTCTGCTTGTGGAATCTGAAAACTAATTTATTTAATATTACCTTCATTTGAACACTTTAAGAATTTTAAGCTGTTACCTTAATGATATGACAAAATATTAAATTAAATTCCAATATTTTCAAAATTAATAAATCATAGTAACTAAAAGATAATAAAATAAGGAATTGTTAAAAATAATTAAATGTTATATGTTTAATACAGGTTATATATATTATATAGACTATGTGAGGTTTCAATGTGCATTTAGTGCTTTAAAATTAAAATAAGAATTCTTATTTCTTCAAAAATAGCCATATTATTCTTGAGAGAAGTCAACACAGAAATACAAATATCCGTATTCATAGTCATAGACGTAAACAGAAATGATTACATCTTAGAAATTTGGACAAGAATAGTTGTTACCAGAGTCTGAGGACCTGCACAAACATTGACATGTGAATGAATACAGTTTACCTCAATTTCTCATCCTGAATGAAACTCAGTTCCAAACTGATCAAAGATGCAGAGTTTTCAGCCCTGAAACCATACAAACAGAAAGAAGAAAACACATCTGGCTGTACTTATATATTTGTGTGTGCACATATATGTGTGTGTATGTGTGTGTGTATGTTTGTGTGTGTACATACTGACAATAGTAAGCAAAGAATAAGAGGATATTCACTTAAAGGGAGGAAGACATGAGAGAACTTTGGTTCTTCTGGGTGGGGCTGGAGGGAGGAAACAGAGAGGGTAAAGAGATACAATTCTATTTCAACTAAGAATGTGATTCGTTAGAATAAGATAGACTATCATGCTTTGATAAATAGATCTCAGTATAGCAACTGATACCCTTAACTACTAGAGGTAGAACATAGAGAAAACACTTCAGTATAAACACAGAAAATTCTTTTCTGAAAAAGATTCCTTTAATAAGAAAATAACATTAACAACAGACAATGGGAACCTATGAAACCAAAACCTTCCGGATAATAAAAAAAACGAAAGAAAAGAAAAAAAAACCCGCTAATTAAGTGACAAGAAATTTAACAGCTAGATAATACTCTTAAAAAATCCATTTATTTAGTCACCAGGGAAACACAGGTTAAGGGCATTTTCAGAACCCACACATCTCAGTCAGTATGGCGACCATCATGGAAAGGGTTCTGCGGTGATAATGGATAAATAAAACCCTTAGAGTGTTGGTGGGTGTGTAAACCAGGGCAAACACTTTGAAAATCAGTTTGCAGTTTCCTCCAAAAAGGAGAAATATAACTGTCATCTGACACAGCTAAACCTACTCTGGGCATGCTTCTCTTATTCAGTCTATTAATATGATAAAGAATTATCACTATTTTAAGAATATTCAACCAACCTTACAATTTAGAATAAATGCTCTTTAATCATGATGTACTATTAGTTTTAAATAACACTAAATGTTGTCTTTGTTATTTCGTCAAATGATTAGAAATTTTGTTATGATTAGAAATAACCCATTATTTGCTTTCAAATCAACTTTTTCCATATTTTCCTTTTGGCTAATTGCAACAACATAAATTCAAGTGAAAATATGTATATACATAGTTGTGAAATTTATTCTGAGTTACATAATATATCACCAGAATTTATACCATCTTCTCCATAAATATGTAATGGAATTACTGTCTTTTTCCTGTATATACTTCTGGATCCTTTATAAAAAGTCAGGAACCTGCTGTATGGATTTATGGCTGGATCTTCACTTCATCTCACAGAGGTATGTGTCTGTTTTTGTGCCAAAATTATGCTCTTCATTATTACTATAGCTCTTTACTGTAATTTGAGGTGAGGAATGGTGATACCCCCAGCATTTCTTATGTTGTTTAGGATTGCTTTAGCTGTGTGTGTGTGTGTGTGCACGCAAACACACACACTTTCATATGAAGCTGAAAATTATACTTTGATGATTTGTGAAGTAATGTCTTGGAATTTTGAGGCACAAAGCATTGAATTTTTAATTATTTTAGATAGGGTGTTCTTTTTATTGTTTTAATTCTCCTGAATTATGAGCATTGAAGGTCTTTCCATCCTCTGATAACTTTAATTTCTCTCTACAATGTCTTAAAGATTTTATTACAAATCTTTTGCTTGCTTGGTTAAACTTACCAGAGATATTTTATATTTTTGAGCCTACTATAAAAGATGTATAGTCCTACATTCTAGAAATGTAGTGTATTTTATATATGAACTGCAGTATATGAAATAATTTTTATTGCAAATTAGGAAAATGAGGGCAACTGGCAAATTTGATTTTATTTTGGAGACTATTAGAGGGAATCTGGAGAGGAGGATAGTATGATGTCCTATTATAATCTCCTGGAGGTATCTGTAATCCCAGTGTAAAACAACTTCTTATAAAGGTAAAATCTTTAAAAGATCACAAAATAAATTTAAGTATAGGAATGAATATTAGACACTTTGCAAATGCAGGTAAAAAGGTTTTGGTTGCAGCTACTGTCTATTTGTGTCAGCATATTTGTTTTGTGTTAGCATATTCTTAACTCATTTCAAATATAAATATGCATAGCAAAATAAAATAATTTATTTTAGGATTCTTTCTAAATCATGGAACTTTCATGGAGAATGCACAGAAAATGCAATTTTGTCATAATAATGACCATACATCTGACATAATGTAAAGTCTTTAAGCTAAATATTCAAAGTTACACTGATGTTCAACTTTTCCTCTAAGTGTAGTGTAAAAATTGTTAGGATAATTATTGTCTTGAATTTGTTATGAATCTAGGTAATTGCTTAATATATGAGTCGCATAAATTCATAAACAATACTGAAAATTATTACTTCATCTAAAAAGCTTGATACAATAAGATCATATTAGAATTACTTGCAATACTTAAATACATGTCCCTTGTAATACTGTAAAAAACAAACTGTTAAGGTTGTCAATAGATGTCTTTGGTGTTTAATTATGTCATATCTATTTTACAAATTATGCCCTTAACTAAAAGTCACATTTCTTTGAAGGTTAAATATTTTCCATCAGTACTCATGCTAAGAAACTAAAATAACTCCAAAAATTGGTATAAGTATATTGCTATTATTCAAATTTAATCTTCAATCCTTCCTGATTGGCCAATATATAGAATAAAAGGTAGGTATCTAATACATGGGATAACCAGTGTCCCTGACTCCATTGGTTTAAGAGGTTGCCTTTTCTCCAATGTGGCTTTAACCTTATATGTAAAAAAAAACAGAAGTCATTATCTTCTTGAGTTCACCCCGTTCATTGCAGCACTGCTCACAGGAGACAGGTTAGGGCCTCTGGTGAGGGATTTGTCATTGGTCAAGGAGTAAAGCAAAGTTAGTACATGTACATAATGGAGTCTCAATTATCTATACAGAATAATGTATTTATGTCACAAGCTAGACAATGATGATCCAGTGAAATAAACAAGACACACAAAGACAATTAAAAGTGAAAGATTTAAACTTTCCCAGGTTTACAAATGAATTTAGGTTTCAGTCCTCTGCGAGGGGCAAACAAGTATCTCTCTTAACAAAGGGCCATTGGCCAACAAATTACATCTAGGAAAGGGAGAGAGCATGAAAAAGGCATGAGTCAGACCCCACAATGTCTCAAGGACATTTTCTGCAACCCCTTTGAAATTTATCCAAGTATGTCTATAGATAAAACCTTAGCCAATTAAAGGCATACTAATATAACTACCTCTTATTTACCCAATTATGTTTGAGATAACCTAATCATCCTTGAAATTCCTATAAATGTGTTTAAAAGGAGCCTACATGTTCCCCTTAGGGTTGTCACCATTTTGAATAGGTGAATGACCCCACATGTGTTGGATGCTTCGGTAGAATATGCACTCTCTGTTTTTATATACTATTTGAGTCTGGAGCCTTCTTTGATTCTAGACCTTACAAAAGTTGTATTTTATGCCTGAGTACTAGATACTTTACACATGCATGAACATATGCATGCACACACAAACTCACATAAAAGAAGAAGGGGCATTAGGAAAAAGGGGGTATAGTATACAACATGAGAAAGGACAAAGAAGGATGAGGCACAAGTAAAAGGAGAGAGATGAATATGCTCTAAATATATCACATTCTTAGAGGAAATTGTCTAAGAAACAATATATTAAGTATAATAAGAATATAACAAAGATATTAAATATAGGAAATTTGACTAATGCTCTATATCTGTGGAATATTCCTATACCTCCCTGTAGATTTTATCATTGCTTCCTTAGCTATTTATTTTAATTATATATAATATAATATAATATGATATAGTATAAGATTATAATATAATAAATATCATATATAACAAGTAACTGATGATTAAGAATAACCAATAATTTACTAAATTGCACTTTGGTTCAATGTTATTCAAAGGCATGAGGCTGATTATTATAAAGTAACTGAACCAACAGTCATTTATTGAGCTCCCTATTAATCAGACAGACCTATATATTCTATAATATTTACAAAATAAAAATTTACTTTCTAATGATTTAGAAGAGAAAAGGTTTACCAATGAATAAATTATTCAGAATAAAACAACTCAGAATAGGGACTTGGAATACACTACTAGCCAAAAAGAAGTTTTATCTGTTAGATTTGCTTAACATACACTACAACACTTTTTAGCATGAAGATATTGGTTGATCGATAAATCTCAATGTAAAACCTAATGGACAATAGGACAAAAAAGGCATATAAATAGAGAACCATATGCAGACAGGTTTTATCTCAGGTGAAAGTTTGTTCAAGGGTGTCAGGGTAACCATAGTTAAAATTTTAAATCCTTAATATGATATCTTTGTGTTTCACAGAAACAATACACAGAATTGAAAGAGAAATCCCTCTCCTGACTGGAAATATGTGGAAATACACATAGGCAAAAAAATACAGTCTTATATAGTTGAAAGTTGTTAGAGTGGAAAAAGAGTAAAATTGATTAATTTTAAAGAAAGCCCTTTGACAAAAATTTGACAATTTAACAAACAATCCCAAAGCCATTTCTCATACAATTTATCACAAACACCTTGAGTCCACACATAATTTTAATTTTAATTCTAATATCATGAGCATGTTTTATTCTCTATTGACAGTAACAGATTGGATTCAAAAGCAAGAGATTAATAGCAAGGAAAGAAAATACATGCATCTCCCTTGCCACCAAAATCAATAAACTGACCAATTTTAAAACTGAGTCAATTTATTATGTAGTAATGAAGTTTGTAGATGTTTTGGTAATTGCATTATAGCTCAGCGGTTTAATAGCCACTCTAAGCAAAAAGACATTTACATAGTCCTTTAACCTAATTATTCTTCAAACTAAAATATTCAATTTTAAGTCTTTGCATATTTAGTCTTTGAAATTTTAAGTCTGTTCATTTGTCTCAGTGCTGAAGAATAAATTAGCTTCTTCATTTTAGTGAAAACGAGCAGAAAAATATATTGTTCTTCCATTTCAGTGTGATGTGCTTTTGCGATGGGGGGATGATTTGTGTGATTCAGGCTCTGAATTAAAGTTTATAAAATCAGCACAAATAAACTTGAACTAATAGCAATGTAAAACATATTGATTCCAATACTTAAGTCTCTAGGAAATTATATTTTTTATAATTTAAAACAAAATAAAAAGTCAAAGTTTCTGTCTATATTGTTAGAAATTGATATATTTGTATAGTTTCGTGTCATAACTGTGTCATGTATTTAGACTATAAGAATAAACAGACCATCTCCTTGGACACCTGGGATCCTTTCTAGAGTCAAGACTCTGGCCCCAGCTTGTTCCTTGAGCAGCTGAGGAGAGGGCACCTCAACTGGCCCCA
>LOJH01066088.1:5254-15641 GCA_001685095.1 Ellobius talpinus | reverse complement strand
CTCTGCTGCCCTCACCCTCTTCCTTCTGCTGTCCTTATCATCCTCCCTCTGCTGCCCTCACCCTCCTCCCTCTGCTGCCCTCACCCTCTTCCCTCTGCTGCCCTCACCCTCTTCCTTCTGCTGTCCTTATCATCCTCCCTCTGCTGTCTTCACCCTCCTCCCTCTGCTGTCCTCATCCCACTGGTTCCACAGCCCACAGCCCCAACGTTGTCAGCATCCTCTCTGGATCCCCTCCTTCCAGACCCCATCCTGGGGCAGGTTACTGGAGTGGAAGCTGTCCAGTCAACTTAATTCAGCTTGTTGTCACGTTCAAGAGGAGATGGGGCTCACTTGCTGCTTTTCTCTCTTGCATGACTGGGTCTGTGCCACTGATGACACTGGACACAGCCCCTCCCCGCCTGAAGGCAAGCAGTGCAGAGTCACTGTAGATAAACCCGTGACACTAGGTGGCTTCTCTTCTCAGCAAAAGGAGAGCCCTGTCTGGACGGTCAGCTGGTGGGTCACGCAGCTAGCCTTTGGTAGCTCGGTAGTTCCCAGTCTCTCTGACCTACCTTCTTGTGCTTTAGGCTTCTTGCAAAGGACCAATAGCCTGGAAGAGAAGAGTCGCCTTGTGAGCGCCTTCAGGGAGAGGCAGTCCTCCAAGAACCTGCTTTCCTGTGAAAACAGTGGTGACGCGGGTGCCCGCTTCCGGCGCACAGAGACTGACTTCTCCAATCTCTTTGCTCAAGGTGGTCCCTCCCCAAACCCCACCATGCCTAGCCAGTCAGTGCCTCGTTTGAGAGTCTTGATTTCCCCCTGAAATTTTATTTCTTTTGCTAAGAATTATCATCACTCTGTGAAACTTCATGAAACCGCTTTTCTGACCTTGGTATGGACCAGACTCCCTCCTTCCCTACTGCCCAGGTCCCTGCTGTTTTGAAAGGTAGATGAAGGAAGTCTGTAAGTCATTCGGTTCTAAAGACACTCCTAGAGACAAATTGGGACTCATAGAATCTCAGAATCTAAAGAACTGTACAATCAGAAAATCAAATGATTCTCTTAATAACATTTATCCTCCAAGATTACCAACCTCCAACCCACTCTGTGGGAAGCTGTGTATCTGAGCCTCATGACCAAAGACAGTACACTCATTTTCCTTTTGAAGATCCTTTGCTAGCTCCTGCTGGCTCTGCAATGCAGACCTTTTGGGAGGTGCCTTCCCAGGCCCTCCTCAGCAGCTCAGGGGACTCCCCCCTCCCTTACCTCCGGCAGAACCACAGAAACCACAGCTTCATTAAATCTCTGAGACAGACATGCCCTGGATGGCCACACAACCCGCACTTGGGCTATCCTGGAAACGTCACTCAGGGCCCCAACAGCTCTTTTCCTGCTCACCGCTCTAAGTCTGCTCTATAGAGCTGAGAGCCCATCACCTCCAGATATCTAAAAATAAGTCTAGGCCCCAAAGGATGAGGTCAACAGAAAGATGGTGGTCCCCTCTGTCACCTTCTAGTGCCCATACCCACAGCAGCCCCACCTTCTGCTACCCACAGATCAAACAGATCATTAACACCAAACCAGATGCGCAGGGACACCTGGTCTCTGGGAGGCCAACAGAAGTACTTCACAGCATGTTCCTCCCAGATGTCCATTCAGCAAATGGACAGCTGCCAGGGTCAGCTGCTCAAGGTTCCTCTAAGCGCTCACTCCTCCCCCATATCTTGACTCTCTGGAAGTGTGGAAAGCCCTAGGAATGCATCCAATGTCTTTGTGTGGGCAGAAGTGCATCTTTCTGGGGATGGAGCATCCAAATAGCAGTATAGATCCATATCCTGGAAAGCAATGGGGCTCTTCTGAAGGCTGACCCAGGGAAACATAGGTACGAGGCAGGTGCTAATCACTCTTTGGCTTCCCTTCTGTGGTTAGATCTCCTTCCGGCTAAGAATGGGGAGGAGCAAACCGTGCAGTTCCTGCTGGAGGTGGTAGACATACTCCTCAACTATGTCCGCAAGACGTTTGATCGCTCCACCAAGGTGCTGGACTTCCACCACCCACACCAGTTGCTGGAGGGCATGGAGGGCTTTAATTTGGAGCTGTCTGACCACCCTGAGTCTCTGGAGCAGATCCTGGTTGACTGCAGAGACACCCTAAAGTATGGGGTTCGTACAGGTAAGCGTGAGGAGGGGTTGACCATTCATCTCACCTAGGTGATCAGGAGCATGGCCAAATAGTGTTGAAGAGGCCTTGTCCTGGTGAGGGAGGACAAGGTCATGCTGGGCCACAGTGACTAGAGCGACAACCCTGGCAAAAGCTCATCATTTCTTTTAAAACTAAAAAAGGTACAGATATATAGCAATAAGACATTTTATTGCTTGCTTGTTTGTTTTTGTTTTAGGCTATTCATAACCTAAAGGAAGCAGAGAGACCATTCCTTTGGTCTTTTCTCAGGTCCACCTCACTCTCCCTCACCTGTTGCTTGCACTGGGGAACTGGCCTGTTTCCCTCTCTTCTGGGGTCCGTTTCTAAGGGTTGTCATTACAAACTATCACAAACAATGGGGATTCATTCTTTCACAGTTTTGGAGCCTGAGCCTTCAAAATCGAGGTGTCAGCAGGGCCAGGCTTTCTTTGAAGGCACATAGAAAAGATCCAACCTTGCCTTTGTGGTTTCTGGTTCTCCTGGGTGTTCTCCTTGGCATTCCTCAGCCATAGCTTCTCTTCACAAAAGGACACACCCCCTTTTGGATTAGAGGCCTTGTCTAGATTGTTTGCCCCTCAAAAACCCTATTGCCAAGTAGAGTCACAGTCACAGGTACAAGGGATTGGGCCTTGAATTCATCTTTTGGGGGAATACAGTTCCATCCAGAACACCCAAGAAAGCCTCCCTTTCTGTCCCTCCCTTCTTCTCTCCCCACTCCCTCCCTCCCTCCCTCCCCTTTTCTCCCCCACTTACATCGTATTCCAAATGAGTCACCAAGTTCTATTTCCTACTCAAAGATTGTCCTTTCACCCCCTCTTCACCTTTCCCAAGTCCTCTCTAATCAGCAATCTGGCTCAAGTGGTTACTTTAAAATCACCCCAAGTTCAAAGACATTTTAAACCTCTGTAGGAGCTGTTTCTTAGCACTGAAATAAAGAACAGTTTCTCTGCCAGCGACTCTCAGGCAGACAGATCTTCTGGAATTGGGGGTCCTGGGCATGGTTGCCATCACAGGGGGAAGCCTTGAGGTGAGGAATGGCATGGTGTTGCTTCTTTCCCTCTCTCTCTTTATGTCCCCTCCTCTAAACTCCTAGAAGATAGACTGACGATCAGGATTGGGGTGGCTGGTGGCAGGAAAATGGAGTAAGATGGCTTGGGTGTCAGAAACAAACTGTCCTAATGAACTAACGAGGCTAACCAAAGAAGCTGTTTAAATAGGGAATTACAAGTAGCTTTTGAGGTCAGCCAACACCACTGGTCTGAGTATAGTCTCATTTTATAGTTACTGAATAGGCCAGACTTAATCACATGCATGAAGTCTGCATTGTTTGTTGAAGGAAAGCACCCATCAATTCAACTCCACTACCATCCCCTTGGTTTGATGGCTAACCTGTTCCTGGGGAGGAGAAGTGCTGTCTTGCTGGCTTAGAAGAGAATCAGGATTCCCTGTGTCAGCTTGACTTGCTATGGCATTCTTTTTGCTTTACATACTCTCCATGGTAGGGTAAGACTGTTTATCTGTCTGTCTGTCAGTTTATCTATCTATATGTCCATCCATCCATTCATTCATCCACAAAATCCCAAAATGTCTCTCAAAGAAAACACAGAATCATGTCATGACAGCATCTCATGCCTGTGTTCAGAGAAAGCCTATCATTGGTCATTGCATATCATCTCATGTATGAATCCACTGAGATGTTTAAGTCTGTGGCACTTCTGATGGGCACAGCAGCTTCTGGAGGCAGACATTTGCATTTACAGAGTGCATAATCTTCCACACCATGTGGAACTTTCTGCTGCCCTTCACAGTGTTGGCACTGGTTAAAGGACACCATTGCTGCTGTATCAAAAGCCAGTTCCTGATTGCTGGTCTATAATTTTGAGTATGCATTCAAACCATAGGCTAAACCCCTGAAGGATATTAGTGCCCAAATATTGAGTTGGGTTCTAATAATGGAGCATACTCTTCTAGGTACAGTCTTAAGAAGGGATATGGTGGCATTTGACATTGTTCTACAAATTAACAAAGGACCCAGCAAACGATTTTCTGTGAACTGGCACAGGGATGAGGCAGCCTTCAATCAGAGCAGCCACTTAGGGGATTGCAGGCTTGTTCTTTTTTTAACTTCTCATTATGGAAAATTTGAATTTATACCAAAGTAGAATTGTATAATGAACTCATGCGCTCAACATGTAGCTTTAACTATCAATAACTCCTGCCCACATCACTTCACTCTGACCCCTTCTCTGCATTGTATGGAAGCAAGTCCCCAACAGAATATTATTGTATCGACACATATCTACACGTTCAAGAATTTCTTTTAGAAATCACGTCAAGGTTCCAACTGAAAAAAATTCAAGTTCCTTAATACTATAGAATATTCAATTGCCTCATAGATATATAAGAGCTTTTGCTGCGTGTTGTCTCAATTCTCTCGAATCAGGATCCAGTTAAGTCCATGCACACATCCTATTCAATTGATTTCTTCCTTCGTCTCTCTCTTCTTTGCAGTCTGTTGGAAAACCTTACTTTAAAATACTTTCTCCCCTTACTTGAAATTAAACCATTCATTATTCAGTGTCCTGTCATAATTGAAGTCAAAATCTGGGGTTGGACCTGGAGGTGTGTGGCTATAAAGCCAATACTGAGAAGGTGACATTAAGAAGACCCCAGTTTGAGAATAGTCTGGGCTACATGAGGAGACCTGTCTACAAAAATCACAGAAAGAGCAAAAGATGAGACAGGAGGAGGTGAGGGAGAAGGAATGGAATCTAAACTAGGTTTTGCTGCTCAGTAGAAGCTGTTAGAGGATTCTGGAGGCAGACGCTGTAGCCATCTGATAACAGGTGTTGGGAAACCTTTGCACCTTATCTCAATGGACAGACTGTTTCACTTTGTATCAGTCTCTGTAGTGTGCTCTTCTGCCATTCTCTGTGGCCTCGGTGCCATATCAAATAAAGTGTGATTGAGCTTATTTATAATCCAGTACTAGTTTAGGATGACGGAACTGTTTTAAGAACTGTATATGCTTTAATGGATATCAACAGAAGTGTTTCTTTAGAATATTTTATTACTTGACAATTTCATACATGTATACAATGTGTCTTGCTTACAGCCATCCCAACTCCCCCTCCCAGTCTTCCTGGCTCCCCTAAAAGTCCCGCTCCTACCTTCATGTTGCCTTTTGATTTATTTTCTTTTATTTTTTGTTGTTTTGTTTTCCAAGACAGGGTTTCTCTGTGTAGTCTTGACTGGCCTGGAACTTGGTCTGTAGACCAGGCTAGTCTCAAACTCATAAAAATCTGCCTGCCTCTGCCTCCCAGAGTGCTAGGATTAAAGGCGTGCGCCACCGCTGTCCAGCATCTTTTGTTTTGTTTTGTTTTTGTTAACTGCTGAGTCCAGTTAATGTGCCTGGGGTGGGTCTTCCACCTGACTGCAGACACCTACTAGCAGCCATGTTCCTGAAGAAAGATGACCCCTCCTCTCCCAGGACATTGAGGGGAGAGAGGATTCTCAGGGAGGAGACTTAGACCTGGAAACATTCACCCACTAGTTCTCTGACAGTTACTCGCAGACAAAGGCAGTTTCTGCTAGGAGCACAGAGCCAGCAAATCTCCCCAGCACTACCCTCTGTCACATATTCACTAGCTAATCTATTGCAGCGACTCTTTCATGGCAGCTGAGCCAAGCCTGATGGTGTGGATTTGAGTCTTGATAAACATCAAGTTAGCAAAACCTTCGAACTGAGCACGGAGCCAGTTGAGGCACACTGTGGGCTGCATGGGGCTTTTGAGCCGCAGAACCTAAGTGTTTCTGTGCTCAGCAACTGAGCAAGAACTGATCTGCCTACTTGTAGAGGAGATGCTGGGTCAGCTCGGCTCTTAATCTGGTTAGCTCCATTATTTTATGGGCACCTAACTCTTGATGGACAAAAAACACTGTTGCTTGTCATCACATTTGTCCCAGAGACCCAGAGAGTGGTGGGTGGTCTCTGCATCAGGTCTGCCTTGAAACTGCCCAGGCTTGGTTTGATCTACAGCACTCTGAGGCCTACAGCCTCCTCTCCATTAGCCAGTCTCAACCTGGCACTTAACATCCTTGGGATAGTGAAGCAAAGGTTGCAATCGATATGAAGAGGATTAAGAACTACTGCATGCTTCAGTAGGTAGTTAAGAAAGGATCTTAGTTTGCAATCCAAGCTGGCCTTGAACTCACTATCCTCATGCCCCTGGCCCCTAAATGCCAAGATCACAGGTGTGCACTGCCACTCAAGACATTACCACTTCCTTTCTCATAATTGAAAGAAATAAGTGCGATGAAAGGGCTCAGCTGGAAGTCAACAAATAAGATAACGGAAGGCATAGTTCATTTCATGAGTCTCAGTTTTGGGGTATATGCTTCTTCTCTTACTAATTTGTGTGTGTGTATTCTGCTGCATATGGTACACTGTGTGTATACCTGTGTACCAAGTGCATACAGTGGTCACAGAGGCCAGAAGAGGGCATCACATCACCTGGGATTGGAGTTACAGATGGCTATAAACCACCATGTGGGTGCGAGGGATTGAACCTGGGTCTTCCGGAAAAGCAGCCAATGTTCTTAACCACTGAGACATCATCCCAAACCCAATTTTCAATTTTTTGAGTTAAAAGCATGCTGCCTTAGAAAAAGACATCTGAGGGTATCATTGGTGCCAATTCCTCCTTCTCCCGTACCCTTGGAGAACTCTTTCAGACCACAGGTTGGAGATTGCATCTGTGTGGTCCAGCCCTTTGGCTCTGAAGATAGACTGAAAAAATCTGGCTTTGCCTTAATACTTGCCTGTTGCCATTCTAGGTCATCCTCGATTTTTCAACCAGCTCTCTACAGGTTTGGATATCATTGGTTTAGCTGGCGAATGGCTGACATCAACCGCCAATACCAATATGTAAGTCTCGTGTATTCTTTTCCTATAAGTATATATGATGCATATGGCTTGTTGTTAAGACGTCCAACTCTGATGGTTCTGTTTTCCTAGAGTTCTTTTTTTTCCTCATAAAAACTTTTAGATTTTCACAAAGTGAAACATGAATAATGTAATAAGAGTGTGCTTGTGGAAAATGATAGCTAGTGTTGAAATTTCTATGTGAACTTGCATAACAGGCTGTTTCTCTGTATATACTTCTTCAAAGGTCATGCTTTGGGCTATGATTTTGGCTTCCTTTCCCACAGAAGCACATTGGTGCTTACCACTTAGGCGGTATTTCCTCCATAATTAAGCTTTTATCCCCACAAATCAGTTTGATCAACCTATTGATTAACTAAACATTCTACAGCAGCATTCATCTACTGCAGATATAGCATGTATTCATTTCAAAATAACGGGTAGGTTTTGCTGCGTGTAACACTTTGGAAACCTCAACTTGCTCGTGCAGACAGCACCTTCATTTAGTTCTGTAGTCTTTTAAAGGTATATGAAATAATAAATAAATGTATATGAAACTGCTTTCAAGATTTTAAAGGTGCACGTACAACCTGGGTAGCTTCGGCAATCACCCCCAAATTTCCTGTATACATGTGTGTCATCTTTAGGGATCGGAATTCAGTACAAGATATAGGGGTCACCACAGCTTAAGGGTGACTACCTTTGCCCTCAACACGAGTGACAGTGTTTACCCACTCTCAATGCATCCAGGCAGCGGCATAGATTCAATTAAAGTATCCAAAGGGAATTAATGAAGCAAGTTTACTGCAATAATTTAATGATAACTGCATAAGAACCTCAGGGGTGTCTGTCACTGCTGCAGTGTTGAGAGGCCGTTTGTTTGTTATTTTTTAGTTATTCTGTGCCACTGGGACTCAGACCCAGGCCTGTGGCACGCTAAGCCTGCGTTCTGCCATCCTGCTCCACTGCAGTCCCCACCTCACTTTGTAAGTTGGTTGCAAAGTAGATTCTAAAAAATGTGAACTTAGGTGAATGAGTGGGGTCACGAGCAGTGCAGCTGGACAGCGGGCAGAAGGTAATCTGTTTTCCTTAAGCTGTGGCTCGGCCCCAGAGCCAGCAGGGCTTCTTTAAACTACCAATTGCTCATGCGCATCCCAGGGCTAAGGAGTGCTGTGACTCAAATACTAAAACGGCATTCAGAAATTCAGACAAAAATTTAAAAGTAAATAGGGCAAATGGAGCCATTTATGCTAAAAGGCATAAAAATTCAGCTGATTAGAAAATGAAAGTGGCTTCACACTCCCTGCCCGCAAGTCAGGCAGGACATCTTCATGGTGTGAACTTAGGTCAGAAACAAAATTGCCTTCATGTCCTCCCCAAACAGAAAAAAAGCCTCCCTTCGCCATCTTTGCTCTGCTATGGTTCGTAAAATAAAATATTTATCTTCAAGCACAAACATCATAACATACTAATTACAACTTGAAGAAAATACACTAATGCTTAATTGTAGCATCTAACGGGAGGGAACAACTTAGATTAGAGAATGCAGTCTGTTTATTTGAACCCAGCAATTTAGGAAATAAGTGAGAAACACAGAGGAAAGGGTAGGTGTGCATCTGGGCCGGGGGTATGGCTCAGTGGGAGATCACTTCCTAAGCATCTTCAAGGCCATAGGTTTGATCTCCCTGACCCCCACCCCCAAAAAGTACATGTTCAGCGAGTCCCAAATATCTACAATGACACAGACAGTGCATTCCTCAGGCTTACATATGTGTTCTGTAGGCCTCTGGCTATAGCTTCTAGTATGTAAAGTCAATATCAAGGTAAATAAAAAGAGCTCACCCCTTCGAACCATTTATAATTAAACCTTCTCTTAAAAGCTTTTCTTGAACCAGAAAACTCTCATGGATTCTTCCCCCCCCCTTTAGGTCTATGTTCATGAAATCAAAATCCTTGACTCTTTCCTTAGCTCAGCTCAGCCATGAAACACTAAAATATGTCCCAGCCATCTGAGGTCAAGGCCAAGCCAGCTAAATGACACACATGGTAATTGCTTCTCCTCTGAACAGGAGGTATTTGTAGAATATGATTCGAATCCAACAGATCGATAGGGAAGCTTATTTAAAATAGTGACAGGGTTCCTGTCAGCTCCAGGGGCAGGCATTGTGTGAGGAAGTGATAACTATTCTCCAGACAGTCTCCTCAGCCGGGTGTCCTGGAAGATCATGACATGTGGCAGCATCGCAGGTGCGCGGGGACATTTGCTCCCTTTTGACAATTCCTTCCACAGCTAGAAACACCACTGTTCCAAATAAGCCTGGGAGAGACGGGCAGGAGAGCTTTATTCCGGCCAATTGTGATTTGATTACTGATAGGCTCACACCTCCCCTCCCACCCCACATCCGTTGAGTGTGCATAGCCCTGGAGAAAGAGCAAAAGTGCTATGTTCTAGAAAGTCCTTCCAAAGAATGCTCTGATACCCTCATTGAGAATGAAGCTTAGGGCATCTGACTGGTTAGCAAAGAAAGAACACACATGTCCATGCTCGTGCGTGCAGCCCTGGGACCCGCTCTCCCAGGCAAGGATCGATGAGCATCTAACAAACACTTTGCAGGTGTGTAGGTATTCTTGGCATGTACTGCTCTTCTCTGCCAAAGCAAGTCCACTGAGAACAGCTGGGCAGGTTGCACACGCCACAGCACCCGATGTGATAATGTAAGTGCGACATTTGCCGTGAGCTTGAGGGTCTCGCTCATCTACTGCTTTATTCTCACGGAAGTTGACACTGGAGAAACTTCTTGGGGAGTTTTCAGTCATTATACACTGAGGGGCAAGCTGTCAGAGCAGAGCCTGCAACAAGCAGGTCCCATTTGTCATGAAGAAACCGCTACAGCCTAAAGGCCCGGGATTTCAGACCCTGAAACCGACAGCTGAGATCTCACACAAATCCAAGTGTTCCTCTGAGTTTCTATCTTTTCATTAGGGAAAGCAGGGCAATGATGTCTTCCCTACAAGTGGTTTTGAAGACTTAACACTGGCTCCATCCTAAGTGCCTATGGTTTATAAGACACCCATACCCCCACGATAGGCAGGCACACACAGCCTCCTGTCTCTTATTCCTAACTTACCATCTCTGAACAAAGAAGACTCTCCCTAAGATCCCCTTAAGTAGCTTACTTATGACACCTGCCGCATCTGTGGAGCGAGGAGTTCTAAGAGAACTGAACAACAGCCACTATGGAAGGGTCTTCCAGGAAAGTCCTCAGCCTGGAAGTCACCAAAAGT
>LOJH01066086.1:0-10387 GCA_001685095.1 Ellobius talpinus | reverse complement strand
TGCCTCTGCCTCCCGAGTGCTGGGATTAAAGGCATGTGCTACCACCACCTGGCTTTCATTCCTTTCTATAGGACTGCATTTTTTTTCTTGCTAAAGTATATCCTTTACTCACTCTTTTCACAAGAGTTTTTAGAGGAACATAATTCTTTCAACCTATGTGTGTCCAAAAGGGATTGATTTCACTGTCTCTCTTTTGAGTGATAGTTTAGCTGGGTATGAAATTCCAGGGAGGTAACTTCTCAGTTACTGTTGAGCTTTGGTGTCTATATTGAAGCAGCAGTGTGTGGTTATGCATGTAAGTGGTGCTTACATTTGGGCCCTATGCTGAAAAAATAGTCTTGTAACTTCTTATTCACTACAGGAAATTCATTTTCTGCCTCCCAGTTCTTCACAGTAATTCACCTTAACTTCTAGTCATGCCTAGGTCTCAATATTTTAACTCTATCCTCAGGAAGATGTCTAAAGCCCAGGCTCTTGGGCATTTGTTTGCTCAGATATCCTCATGGGTTGCTGGATAGTTTTTTCCTCCTCAACTTTCATTTGTGACTTCTCTCATTTCTATCAATAAGGAGGCATTTCTTCTTTCCTTCCAAGACAGACTATGAATCTAAAATGCCAACTATGTATCATTCTTCTGTGTTGTCTGTATCTCTCAAGACAACATCCTTGATCATCAGTATTTGTCTCTCTTTATCTTCTGGTCTTAAATCTGGCATGCTAATTCTTTGAGCCAGAAATGAGTATTCAATGAAGTGCTCCCTACTGACTCTTAATTCAAATATAACCAAGAAAAAGATCCTATTTCTTGGTTGATTATTTCCTAAAAACTGTATTTTGACTGTCAATTTTCTTCTTATACAGGTGCAATTACATTTATTAAGGTGTATGGTAAAGATTGCAATGCAGTTAACCTCTCTCCTACATTAACAAGCTGGGGAAACAGTATCTGGGAGCAACTACTTCCTTGATGGAGAGTATCTGAGTGCCAGAGAGAGGATGTGGCTCACCTAAGACCAGAAAGAACTGGACCAGAACAAAGGACCCCATATGAAACACCTGTCACCTTTCCAGTTTTCTGAATCTGTCCCCTCATCTGTGAAATAATGAGTCTAGACTGACATGGAATTGAGTCCCGACTCACTAGCTTTGTGACCTCAGACAAAGAGTTTGATGTTTCTAGATTTCCATATTAATTGTCCCTGTCCTTTCTACTTCTGTTGGGGATAGAGAATATCAGTTATACTGGTAGACTTGCATGGAGGAAAATGCCCTGAGATTTGGAGAGGTCACAGGTAGGGGGACAGAAGAGGCTCTCACCAGCCCCACAGTTTCAATGAGCACCTCATGGACACAGTGACTTCTGATGATTTCTGACCCAGCGCAGCTTCATGAGTGACTGAGTTCTCTTTTGCCCATGAGCAGCAAGGTAATGGGGCTTTGATAGGTCCTGGGTGACTGGAATTGTGACAGTTAACATCCTTCTCTGTGCAAATGCACTGGTGTGTGAATCTCCTGTCCCATTTCTTTCACTTCTCATATGCAAGCTGAGCTCTGGAGCACCCACAGGGCAAGCACCACCCTCCTTTTGCTCACAAAGTGCTCAAGCCTGGCTCCACTCTTTGATTAGAACCTTAGTGACATTCGGTCAGGCACAGGCAAGGGAACACAGCCCCTCCTCCAGCCCTACAGAGGCTTATGCCATTGTCTTGCACACTTCACCTAAAGAAGCTATGCTGCATGATGGGAAACTCCTCACTCAGACTCTGGGGACCCAGCGCTATCACTGACCTTAAACAAGCCACCGTCTCTCTCCGTGCCAGAATTCCCTCACCTAGAAAAGAAGGGCACTGAGTAAAATTGCTGGCTTTTATCTTTTCACCAGCAATAGCCCTTTAGTTCTCCACTTCTGACTCTCCTACTTGGACTGCTTCATGTCAAGTGGAAATTCCTCTTAACAGCCCCATGGTCTGAGTCATAAAAGAAAAAAAAATCCCCTGGAAAAGCCCAGAGAGATTTTCAGGGTGTCTCCTGGGGAACAACACGGCCTGGAGAAGAGAGGTGATTTATCTGTGGTCCTGTGAGTGTTTTGACTTTACACAGCACCTGAAAGGGGCAGATGAATATTGATCTAAGAGATCACGTGATTACACCCTTCCCACGTGTGGACATCTTACTCAACTCTCCTCGAGATGGCTTGTGCGCTGCCCCGCACATAGTAGGTGTGCACTGATTGCTGTCTGCAGAATCTCAAAATTATGCTCTTTCCTGGAATAGTGAGTGCCGTGGCATTCATTTAGACCTCTACACAGGTGACAGAGATGGTGGAAAAGTCACAGAGTAGACAAGAAGTAAAGAGCTCCTCTGGACAGGACGTGGTCTTTATACATGTCAACACCTGTGGTTGCCTGCTCAAGATCTGGTCAGTCAAAACAACCCAGCGTGAATGTGGGCAGGGCCTGAGACCCTGCCTTCAGCAGTAGCATTACGAACAGCTGAGGGGGAAAGTGTCACTCTTCAGGGGATGTGGCTGGTAACCTCTGCCTTGGTGGATGGCCCCACATGCATGTGCATATCGGAATCACTCAGTAGACTTAGGATTATTAATAACAAAACAGGAAGACATGGAGTTGGGAGGGTTGTGGGGTGGGGACCCTAGGGAGAGTTGGGGTCAGTGAGTAGTGGATGAGTATAGTCAAAATATATTGGATAAATGTATACAACTTTCCACAGATGAATAAAACATTATTTTAAAAAGGGCAGGAGGGTCCCTAAGAAAACCAGATGGAGGAAATAGCAACAGCCACAGGCTTCTTTAGTAACTGTGTCCAAGACGGAGATCTCAGACATAGGGTAAAGTGGGACCAGGGAAACAAATTCCTGCTTGCACTTGGTTTGTCCTTTTCTTCTTCTGGATCCCTGGGAGACTGCTTCATCTCATTCAGGAGGGATGTGTGGCTGGAAGTGAGGGGTAAGAACCACCCAGGCAGACATGTAACTTGCAGATGGATGATATGAAGAGTTTAAAAGTGTCATTAGCCTGAGAGATGATGTCAAGGCAGAGATGGCAGAGTCCCCAGAACTCTTTGGTTTTCTGGTCACAGACTGAACACTAATTTTTGTTCTTACTATTGCCAAAAGGAGAAGAGATTTACTCAGTTTGCCACCACTGGTGCAAGCATGTGTGTTGCATGGCTTTTCCCAGGGAGATGTGAACAAATGTCTGTTCATCCCAGATAGGGCACTGACTACAGACCAAAAGTCCTGATCTCACCCAAGCCTTGCTTGGTGCACCAATGAGGTTACTGGTATAGTTCCAAGGCAAATGCATCACTAAGAAGTCTTCTCGGCACAGGAAGTCTTACCAGCAGCTCTGCCAAAAAGTCCTTTGCCCCAGCAACTGTTTATTGCTTATACAACCTGTGGGTGGGGTCTTTTTGAGTCTTGTAGTCCTCTGTGCTTTCTGAACCTTATAAGTTTCCTTAGCTTCCTGAGTCCTTTGAGCCTCCTTATCCCTCTAGGAGAGAATGCTTCAATTTAGAGGCAATAGCTACAAGACAGCCCACCCCTGACTCTCACCTCTTCTGAGTTGTTTCCTGAGACTGGAGTGGGTGGTTAGTGTCTTACATTTCTGCCTGAGCACTGAGGCCCTGTGACACAGCAACAACCACTCTCAGTGACTTAAATAATTAGCAATCTTCAATCCACTATGAAAAAAAGTTTCTTTCTGTGACTCAGGGTAGCAGCAGCAGTACCCCATGGCAAAATCAAAAATGTTTAAAAGCGACCTGACAGATACATCCATTTAACAAAAACAATCCTCATGGGAGCCACTGACCGTACCAGCTATGAACTTTGTTCTGGGTTATAGTGTTAGACTTAAGTTCCTGTCTATGGAGTATGTTTTAAGTCTAATTGGAAATCAGTTGGTTGCACCCTAAATAGCTTAGCTCTCCTGTGAACATAGTCCTAGCAGGCATGTGCACCCAAGGGCACATCTTACCTGGCATGTTGTTAATGTAACAGGTCCATATCCAATAGTAATGTCAGCAACAGCCTGCGTACAATAGCCAGCCAATAGAGAAGGGGCTTCCAGCTTGGCCCTAGCTTGAGCTCTTTGTGTCCTAGATCTTCAGCAATAGAATTTTCCATCTAGTTCTGATATATAGCCAATAGCAGTGGCAACAGCCTGAATTGGGGTAGGGGGAGCTATTGAGGTGACCCCACTGGTCAGCAACCCATTGCTGACACTGAGATGTTTACCCAATGACTTTATGGCTCCTGGGAGCATCTTCTCCTGCCTGCTCAGGGTGTCTTCATTCAAACTCTTTAGCTGCTGCTTTCGTGCATTTTCAGATGCTGTTGTGAATGTGCAAAGCACTCGAGGCTTAGCATCCTTTATGAAACACATACATAGAGGGTAGGCAGGATCCCTGAGGGCCAACTACCTTCCAAGGCAGTGCCAGTTGGTTTTGTAATTCAGCAACTGGAGGATACTAAAGAGAAAACAGAAATACATCAGTAAGGTCAAATCCAGCATGAAAGGGTGATGTCACTGTAGCAAGTGTTCTGCCAAGAGAACAATGTTAGGCGCTGCAGCTCAGGTACAGGCACTACCTTATTTAGCTCTCTCTAATCTACAGAATGTCCAGCTTCCTCACCCTGATTCGAAGCTGCTGTGGGTCTCCCCGCCTGCCATAGGCTTGGTGGGGCCAGATACTACTGCTTACATGGCAGGAAGGCCAGCGAGCAAGCCGGACCATGCTGTGCCCTACTGTGCCTGCTGCTGGAACTGATTCTGGGATTAGATAGACTTCAGGTCAGTACAGTAGCTCTTGCCTCTCTGTTGGCCACACTTCTTGAGTATAGAAGGGGCCCAAGCTGGGTGAATGACCTTTACCCCCAGTGTGCTTTCTTTCAGGGGAGAAATGTACATCATATACTCTGAAGATATAGCTGCCTACCGCTAGAACAAGCTTAATCTTTGTCGCCTGAGCTATTTTATCAGTTATATCTTCTGTGAACATTTTCTCAGGCTTTCAAAGCATCCAAGTTCCCTCCAGTAAAGTATTTAACTGTCAGGATTTTTTCCTGGGAAGATTAGCTTTATATAAATCTCGCCACAGTCACCTTTGAGTCCTTTGAGTAACCCAGACATGCCCCTCTGTTTTTTATTCTGGCGTCTCTTGATTGGTTCAGCACTTTGCAAACCTAATTCGCATGGCAGTCTAAATCACAGGTACACAAGAACCCCTTGCAAAGCTTACGAAGAACACACTTCACCATGTGACCAGAGAAGCCACTGGAGCCCTGTAACAGCCCCAAGGGCCCTGCTGCTGAAGTAGCTTCTTTCTTAGCTCTTCTGTGAACACAGTCCTAGCAGGCTGGTGAGCAGGGCATCAAGCACCACCTTGCTCGTGCCCAATTCTCTCAGTAATATCCGCCCTTCCTCTGTTCTCTCTCAGCCCCCGATATTCTTGGGGAAATTAGCTGACAAAGGCCAAGTGTCACACGTGGTTCTATGAGGCAGTGCATCAGGAACTGATTTCCTTTGTGTTGTGTCAGATTCTGCAGCCTTAGTCTCTAGGGAGGATGGGTCCATATCCTCAGCACGCAGACTGACCCATATTCCCACATCCTACAACCTCACAAGCCAGGCTGTGAGAGCTCTTCTGGTTCTTGTTTCAAAGTCTCTCCCTATCCAAGCAATCCAATGAGCGTTTCTGATTACCCATGTCCTGTACTGAGCCATTATTAAGGGATTTTCCTTTCTTCTGTGTTAAAGATCAGACCTGTGAGCTCTCCTCTCTCTCTCTCTCTCTCTCTATATATATATATATATATATATATACACACACNTCTCTCTCTCTCTCTCTCTATATATATATATATATATATATACACACACACACATATATATATATACGCACACAATCTGATTCTTCTCTTGATTGCCGAATGTCTGTGTCCCAGTAAAGAATCTTCAGCAGATTTAAGTGTTCTCTCTTTTTCCTAGACCCTGCTAGCTGTAAGAAATGGCAGACCAGCACCTCCCCCTCTCCCCTTACACACACACATATGCTCACACACACACACACTTTTCCTGCCAATTAATATAATAATGTAGAAGGGTAGCATCCATGTCTCCTTATTGAAATTCCTCCTACTTAGACAGGTTCTTTCTGGACAGGCAGTGAAGCCTCAATTGTGCATCTTACGACCCATAACAAAAGTTACTCAACAGCCAGCACAGCCTGTATGTGATCCTAGTCTGCGATGCTACTCTTGGGAATGGCAATATATTCTCTAGTCCTGGCATGAGGGTGTCCTCATGTTCATGCAGTGGATGCCACTCCTCAGGGAGGCCTATCACCTAAGATGCTCATTGTCAATGTAGAAGGATCTAGACTCTCATAGGAGGCAAGCCTCCAGGCACACCTGTCTGGGAGTGTTTGGCCTCTGGGCATGCCAATGAGAGATTATCTTAATAGAGCCAATTGATATGGGAAGCCATCTTAACAGTGGTTTGGACCATTCCCTGGACTGGTGTCCAGAATGAATTGTCTCTTTACCCTGACAGGCCACAGTGGGAGATCAGGAGACCGATCCCACCTAAATCTAGGTGAAAAACCAGTGAGTTCAGGAGCAGCTGCATCACAGAATGCCCCCCTCCCCAAGCATGAGTGACAGTCGGGAAAGCTGTCTCCTTGGCTCTCCACTGGAGTCTCCTTTCCCTCNNNCAGGTTTCCAGAGTCTTGCCAGCCTCCCTCTCCAGGATGTTTCCACTGGGGGGGGGGCAGCTACATAGCAGTGCTGTAAGCAGGAATCACGTCTCCTCTCCAGAGTGTCCTAGGGAATGTATCCACTTCCTTTTGTAGTCCTGACCCGTCTCTTCCAGGGAGTGTTCCCTCTGCCATCACTACAGGTAGCACCCCCTCCCCCAGATTCTATCATCGTATTCACTGTGTTCAATGCAGCCTGGACCTCTCCAGCCCTCCATCCATCCAGTTTATCTCCTTTGCAGTTTAAAGTGAGTTGTAGACCTGTGTGCCCTTCTCCCGGGACACATCAGCCTTCATCTCTCGATTTATCTTCTTAATGACCATTCTTAGTTTTGCTGTCCAAGCTATAGGGCTGGGAAGTCACCTAAGGAGGCATGAGTGGATCTCAGCTTACTTTCTCTGCCTTTGCCCCAAGGCCCGGGATGCTGCTACAGAGAATCTTTGGGGAGGGTGAGTAGCCAAAGCTGCCATGTCTCCTATTTGTCTTCCTGAAGAAGTCAGCTCTCCTGCATGCTCCAGACATTGTTGTGACTGGTAGCAGCACTCCTTCCCAAAGGCTCTGAGCTAGCGGCAGCCAGCTGTGCTATTGCTCCCAGCCCGCAAAGGCTGCTTCCTCAACCCTGTGCATGCCTGGTGAACTGCCATGTCAGTCAGACTCCAAGGTCTCCAGAACTTTTAAAGCTGTTGCCCTTCTCATCAGATGAGCCAGGGACAGGCCATGTGAGCAGGTGGCAAGGTGGCCTTGCAATTTGACAAGGATTCCGAGAGCTGAAAGTGTACTATGGGAGGAGGTAGGTGGGTTGCGGGAGGCTGGACTTCAAGAACCATGGGAACACAGAGTTTGGGAAAGCAGAGGCTGGGTAGTCCACTTGGGGACTCTGGACCCTGCTCTGGGTAGAGATGGCAGTAATTCCCTGGAAGGTTGAAGATCTCAGAGAAGGCACCAAAGGATAGGTCCAACTTCTGTGTAGAATCTGAAGACGTTAGACTCATAGAAGGCAGGAGTCTGCAAGTTAAACCAATCTCGGTTCAATAAACAAAATTGCATCTTCACTGAGCACGAAGGCCCTCTTTCACTTATTCTTCTCCTCCAAACATTATACAACAACTCTTCCATGGGAGTCGAGTTTCATTAGGTGTTTCCAGTTACTGAGAGACAAGTAGGAGGAATACTGTTTAATTTAAGGGCTAAGCATCCTGGTATTTTAGTATAGGGGGAAGGTCCTGATACTGGTACCCAGTAAAATCCAAGAGATGGTCAACTTGAAAAACACCGAGGGAGAAGATTAAAATGTTCTCACCTCAGTCTTCCCAGTGTGTTAGGGAGTATGTGTGTTAATTAGTTTGATCTGGCCATTCATACTCCTAAGAGCTGCCTGCTGCCTGAGAGACCTGGCTCCAAGGAGACCCAGAGACCCTGAGGGAAGCCCTAGAAGCTGACTTGCTGAGAAGTGTTCACTGCCTTTGGGAGAAGAGATGTTGGTTTCCAAAGAAATCAGGGCAGGGGTGGTAGTTGGATGCCTGGCCTGCTTCCCTGGTTGAAGCCTCCACAACTAGGGCTGGGGTGGGAACAGGGACAGCTCCATGCAGGGCTTAGAACACACTTTCTTCTGCTTCCTCAGCTCAAGATTACACACTCAGGCCTGGACTCTTCAACAGCCCTTTTTTAAGATACATAGTCGTGACCTTTTCTGGCTGCTTGGTGTTTCCTGTGAGCCCTTTGTGTGATCACTGCCATGAACCATGAGGGCAACCTGACAGCTCACGGCTGTGCCGTCACCCACACAGAGAAACTGAGGCTCCAAGAACTGACCTCTCCAAGGTCTCCCAGAAGAGCTGAGGTTCCCACCCAGTCTAACAGAGCCTGTGTCCACCAGGCCCAGTGCTTGCCTTCGTTCCTTTGCCCTTGTACACCTACTACCCTGAGCAGAGGGTCTTGAGGGTCTGACAACTCCTGAATGCTCTTACATGGAAGCTGCTTAGATAATGGTCAGAACACATAACTAAGAAAGTCTCTGCAGCCATTCAGCTTCTCAGCAGCAGAGAAGCTTGGAGATCATCTGCCCAGACTTAGAGAGCAGTGTAGAGGTCTCATCACCTGCTTCCTCATCCGACCCAGTTACGGGGCCTTATTCTGGTCTAGACTCTCAGGCAGGAAGGAGGCTCATTGGCTCCTGTGACTATCTGAAGTCCCCAGCCAACATGGGTCATCTGTAGGAGGCTCCTTAGGGACTTGAGTGTGTTCCCACTCAGCGTCAGAAATCTGTTCATCATAGGATTGAGTAGTCTGTCCCTGTGGCCTCCCTGCGAGTCCCAGGGGCACATTCCTGACTGGTAACTTTGAACAACTTTCAGCCAAAAATGCATTGATAAATTGGTAACTGCTGCATGGACTCCAGGGGACTCTGGGCGGCCTACCTGACCCCACACTTACCCCTGGCTTGGAAGTACCCCTGCTGGGCAATTCCAGTCCCATTCTGGCTTTCCCAATCTCCAGGCCTTTGCATCTTTGCCATCTTGCTTCCTTCCAGCCTCCCAGGTCAATGCATACACTAGTGACCCACTAAAAATGTGTATTTCTGGGAGCATACCATTGTTTCTGTAACGGGCCCAAGGAACTAGTTATCACTTCCTTGCCTAAGATGTCAGGGCTGGACGATCATCTCCCGCATTTTGCTCCATTGCCAGATCTAGCTAGTGGCAGATATTCCTCATCATCGCCATACAAAGGACAGAAGAGAGTGTGGTTGATTAGCAATGTCTGTCATGGGCAGCAGTGAGAGTGAGATACACTTGTCACATTCTGGTCATCTTCATTGCTGTCTAGTTTCTTCATTTTATGGATTAGGAAACCAAGACTAATGGGGGGGAAGAGCTTTGGGATAATACAGAAGAACTTCAGGGACTATCTGGAATGGAACCCAGATACCCTGCCTTTCTAGTCCAACAGGTTCCCCACGTGGCCTATAGTTAGGATTCTGCACAGACCTCAAGGACTGTGTTCCTGTGTGCTGAGTCTCAAGCAGTGGTGGCTACTGCTCTTGAAAACTGTCCAGACAGGGCACGAAGGGCTGGATGTGCTCATGTAGCTCCGTCCTTGCTCAGGAAGACAGACAATGACATGCTGGGAGGTCTCTGCTCTGTGTGCTGGCAGATATAGCGAAGTGGGCTCTCTTTCACTGGATAGCTGAACCCCAAGTGAGCCTTTTCTGTAGACTAGACCCCATACTGCCCATGGCCCTCAGAGAGCACAAAACAGCCCTGACTTTGAATCAGTTCCACAGTTATTAGAGGAAAGAATGTGGTCATAGGGGGAAGGGCTAAAATTTCATCCCAGGGCCAGCTTGGCTGACATAAGAAAGTAGCCAACTCAAGGCTGGACTTGGGAGATAGAGTTTGGCTTGGTCCAGGGCACACTGGCCTTGTGCTGTCTGTGGATGAGGGCTACTGCTGCCAGCCCAGACCCCTGCCAAGGCAAGGCTGGACCTTTGATGCAGGTCATTTAGCTTGGTGTCCACAGTGGTAGGGGGTACTGTAGTGATTAGGAGCACAGGCTGCTTTTCGTCCCGCCCTGCTCCCGCATGGCTAGCTTTACACCCGAAATAACA
>LOJH01066081.1:0-10387 GCA_001685095.1 Ellobius talpinus | reverse complement strand
GAGAGAGAGACAGAGACAGAGACAGAGAGACAGAGAGAGACAGAGAGAGAGAGAAGAGAGAGAAGGGGGTGTGGTCACTCACTTGCATGGGGACTGTCCCAGCAATGAGACTTGCCTTAGGTAGGCCCAAGAATGCCTAGGAAAGACATAGAGGAAGTTCAGCAGCTTCCTTCGAGAGTTCTCTGTGGCTAGGGCATCAAGGCAGGCAGGAGCACAGCCACATGCCTTGGATCTAGGGCACTGAGGTTGCCCCCCATCTCCTTCCCAGGGCCTTCAGGGGTTGTTTTAAAATAAAGAGAATTAAGCAGGGATATGCTGTAGGGTTCAGGAGAAGTCACACTTCTAGGTGACTGTCCCTGGCAAGGGCAGAACTACATTCCTTAGACCACACTAGGGTGGGGGGAATTTAATACCATCCATATCCGTGGATGTAGGTCACTTACCTGCATGGGAGTGGAGGCGAAGTTTCTTAAAGGTTGGCACCCTTAGGTAGGCTAACACAATGATGCCACAGGGGACTGGCTGCCAAAGAGCTGCTGTTTGCTTCTTCCTGGGTAGGACAAGGTAATCTGATACCTCTTCTTGTTCAGGAGGGACTCTGGGTCCCCAAAGCACTCCTTGGGTCTTTCCCCAAAGGATGTGTGTCACATGAGTGCGTGTGAGATACCCAGGCTGTCTCTGACAGGCCTTATGAGGGAGCATGTCATTCTTTGACTGCACATGGCTGTGTGGAATCAAATAGGTGTGAGAAGTCACGCCTGGCATACTGTGCTCTATCTGTGAACGTTTCTGGTGTGCTCACCTGCACATGGGATATTTGGGCTGTGGCTGTGTAACTGTTGGAAAGAACAAGACACATTTCCGGGAGGCAACAGTCTTGGCAAGCGCGCGTTTGCGAGTTCTGTTTTCCGATTCTCCCCTGAGCACACCCAGAGGTCCAGTCTCGGTGAGCAGATCACAGCCCAGCTCTGTCCTGCACACACTTTTAATTAATTTGGTGCTTTCTTGTCAAGAAGACAAGCTATTTGCTTCCAGAGGATCAGATGGTGATGGATGAAATATAGGGAATAATTAAATTAGCAGTGTAATGGTGGTGCTAGCCTCAATTAAAAAAATATTTCTATTGCCATAAAGTCTGGCCATAAATTTTAGGAGCCTTGCTTTCTGGTAGCTTGCCGTGCTCGGCAGTTAGACAGCTACTCTGTGGACGTGGGTTCAGACCAGAATGGGACTGGGCTGACTGACAAGAAACATCAATGCTGGCGATTTGAAATGCCCCCTCCCTCTATGACACACCCAGAGATCTGTCTCACTACATCTAGAGATGAAAGAGTCCATCTAAGCCTCATCTTACATAGCCTCAAGGTTCAGGTGTGTTCCCGCTGTCAGCCTTATTGCTCTCTCTCCAGTTTTATGTTTCTTCTCACTTTAAACTGAAGCAGTGGGGTGACCCCCTGTCCTGGAGGTGCTGGGTGAAGAAGGACGCTGAGAACCCCAGATGTCCTCATACTGTCCATCAGGAGGCAGCCACAGTGTCTGGATCATAGAAGTACCCAGAAAGATCCTGGAAAATGATGAGCTGGCAAAATGGCCCAAGAGTACCTACAGGGTGCCAGGCAGTGTCTCCTGGACAAAAGAATCTATCCAAGGTAACAAGGGCTGAACAGCTCCAAGTGGAAGCAAAGGGTTGGGACTTCAGACAAGAAAGGTGACAGGGTAGAATGGGGGTGAGCTTGTGATTGCAGGTGTCCTCATTGCACCCTGGAAAAAAAAACACTGAGAAGCACTGTGTCTCCCTCCTACTAGCACTTGCTGTGACAGCTGTTCCTTGTGGGACCCATTATGCTAATGAGTTACAGGGGCCGACCTAACAGGGCTCCTTAAGAACTGAGAGGGCCTGCATCAGGAAAGAGGAGCAGGAACAGTGCTGGGGTTAAATACAGGCCAGAAGATCTCTAGTCCTCAGACGAGGGCAAGGAAAGGGAAACGGGTTAGGGAGAAGTGAAGAAGAAAGAGGAGGAAGAGGAAGGAAGGAGAAGAGGGAAGAGGCCAAATAAGAGCAGAAGCCTCTTGACAGTGGCCTGTTTGAGAAGAAGGGACAATATTCCTCCCTGTCCCCTACCTCCTTTTATGGGACTTCTGGTACCCTTGCAATCAAGCCTGATTAAAAATGTTTCATGTTAGCAATGTCCCCACATCTTCATCCTCCTGTCCCCCTTCAGAAAAGCCCCTCTTGTACCTCAGAGCTGCCCCCCTTTTCTCTCCCTCAATGAAACTGGCTTTTTAAAAAGATCTACCTAAGACACACTATAGTATTAGCCACCTGCAGGGTGTTGCCTCAAAGCAAGGACAATGACAGGGAAGACAGCCGCAGAGCATCCTCTGATGGTAGGAATGGAGTAAGGTCTGGATTGATACCATGGAGAAAGAGGCCTTCCCCAGGGTGGGTGGTCTTCTCGGTTTCAATGAGATAATACTTCCTTTCCTGTGGCTCCTTTACTGGGCCTTAGGATTGAGTCTTGGGGTATCAGGGGCAGCTTCAAATTCTGCTGGAATCAGAGCTAGGAGTAACAAAGGTAGAGAAGAGATGGCTTACTCAGAAGTGTCCACCCTGCAAGGATACCCAAGCCAGGGAAGAACCCAAGCCATGGAAAACCCCAGACTCTTCCCGACATGCTTGGACCTGCCTCAGCCTTGGGTTCAGTACCAGGGAGTACCAGTACCAGGATCCATGGATCCTGATAAATCTCCTGAAGAAACTTGGAAGGAGGGGGAGGCAGACTTTGTCCTGCAAATGTAGACCAGCAAGGGCTCCAGGAAGAATCTAAAAGCCCCCTTTCCCTATAATGGTGGAAGCAAGGCCTGGACCAGAGGCGTTTGCCCAGTTATGCTGTGAAACTGCATTGCCTCAAACCAGCAATCTGGACTAACCCTGCTGTGTCAATGGAAGTGAGGAGGAGGAGGCCAGGGAGGACAGCCTCCTAGGTTTCTGCTAACAAGATTTGGGCACAAAATAAAGCAACATCCAACACTATCAGAATCTGCACCTTGAGTGAGGATCAAAGTACATACTCCCAGCTGAGATCAACAGGGCCAGGGAGACTAAAGCCCTGGGCTCAGCCCTGGGCTTACCTGATGCCACCACTTGGACCAGACCCCAGAAAGCCCCAGGACTGGAGAAGAGGCATAGTGAACCTTTTTTTTATCCTGCTGGTAGCTTCTTCTTCAGGTCACTGAGAATACAAATGTACTCCATAGAAGGCAATAAAGCCATTTCAATGCAAAGAGAATTCACAGTGTAGGGTTTTGCACACACCCCGCAGTATGAGAACGAAGCAAGGAGGTGAGTGGTTAATCAAGGACGGATTCTTTCAAACCCTAGAGGGGAAACGATTTAGGAAACAAGAAGCTATTTAGGAGCATAACAGTTAAAGATTATGGAGATTGGCTGAATTGCACCTAGGTGCGTTTTCTTTATGGCCTTGTTCTATCAGACTTTCCAATCCCGCCTTTAATGGCGCCACGTTCAAGTTAATTTAATTCAATCAAAAGTTCTATTTTGACTTTTCCTGGGGATAATTAGTGGGGAAGCATGTGTTCCCTCTCTCCTTCAATGGTGTCATCTTCTACATGACCATCTAGGTCTCTAGGTCTCTAGCTCTGGGTGGCTCCCTCGCCATCACGGAGTGACTTCCCATTCAGCCCTTATGCCATGGTTGCTTCCTGGCTGCAGGCCTCTCTCCAACATGGCCTTCCTTTAGGCCTGCAAGGAAGAAACTGAACTTTTTTCTACTAAGGGTCAGTGTTGTAATTTCCCTTTCCTCCTCACCTATCACAGACCACACACATGTGTTCTTTCCATAAGAGTCTCTCCTCAGCCCAACATACTGTCTCAGCCCCTCCCCTGCAGTCCAGGGCAAGGTGTTGCAGCTTGGTGTGGTCCCCAGACCCTGCTCTTTCTGTGGGGACTCTCCCTAAGCCACATGTCTTTTCTCTCTCCCACCTTGAAGCCTCTGTTCCTTTGTATATTTGGGTCTCTGTTTTCAGGCTGTGGAGGACACATTCCTTATCATGGGTACACACACTATAAACTATAAACTCTTTTTTTCCCTATTCACCTACCTTCCCTCCTTTGAGTCAATTATGACTTCCTCTTAGCTTCCAGAATACTTGGTTTCAACACACATCACACAATATCTTTGTACATCTGTATGTCACACTTTGTGATCAGAACTACTTCATGAGGGCTAAACTGAAGGCGGAAGATACCCATGGAACATAAAAGCAGGTAAATCAAACAAACAGAAAAGTAAGAAAGGTAAATGCATTAACTAATGGTCTCAGGTATAGATGCTAGGGAATTAAAGAAAAAAAAGGTTTTTGCACACTCAAGCACACATTACCACCTAGTGGCCAAATTTAGAATTGCAAGTATAGTTTATTGTGATTAAATGAACTCTTTACTCTAAATCTAACTTCTGAAGTAGCAATAAAATACACATTTGAACACTATAAATACAGTTACTGAAAATAATATTCTGGTCACTCCCAGTTTTGTGTCACTGTTAGTTATGTTAATGGGTATAAAACTTTGGAAAAACATTTCTGATATGTATATATAGAAAACAGACCAAACAAACACACATTGCCTGCCAGGTATTATGGAGAAGACTCCCTGTGTAGCTGTGAAAAAAAAGATTCACAGATGAAGCAATTATAGAAACAAAGCTAGATTGTGACATATTGTCATAGAAACAGGATTGTGATGATGCCAGAGATGGCTCCCTGCACAGGGCAGGATTTGAAGACTCATCTCATTAGACTAAAGTCAGCCAGCAGGGAGGCACTATGGCTTGGGGAGACAGAAGGTGACACACACTCCCTGCTGCTGAAAAGCCAGTAAGTAGGAGGTGTGAACTAGCTTGAGAAGGGAGGCTATCACACAACAGCACCCTCCTTCCTGAAGGTCCTTGATCCTAACGCCACCCAGGCTAGAGATCATATTGTCCTGACAATGTGGACCAGGCCCAAATGTTTACAGGTACAAAAGAGGGTTTGAGACGGGACCGACATAGAAAACCTATGATGCATGGTCCTGTAGTTATCAGTGAGCTCACTGGAGACATATGAACCCTCAGAAACATGGGTCACCTGTGTGAAGGAAAGGAAGCTAGGAACAATGTCCCACAGTGTTTCCCATGTATTTGTCCCTGTTCTGCACTTGTTGGTCTTCCTAGCAGCCCTCTCGGCCATCACAGGGCACCGACAGGCACAGGCTTCTGTGCCCATGGGGCCAAGAGGCCAGTGTCTTATTCCTGGCTTGACATGACTGATCCTGCAAAAAGATGCCTCCAGTGTCTCCACCACAGGCTGGCCCGGTCCCTGCCCCCTCCCCCCTCGTCTGGGGATGCCTATAACCGCTCCCCATTAGACCCCACCTGCAGTCTCCCTTCCCAGTCCCGTTCCCAAGCCCTAAAGCTTCCCTCTCCAGGGCTGAGGCCAGCCTGAAGACAGATATTAATGTGCAAATTAGTACAACCCGACTGGGTCCAGATTGCCACTTAGAATTTGCATATTAATAAATGTTTTTGTGACAGCGTTTAGCAGCTCAGGAAGTACAGAGTCTCCCCTCCCCCATCTCCATAAATGAGATAACTAGACTGGGGAAGCCAAAATGGGCCCCCTCCCACCAACCGACCTGCGTGCTTCCTCCCATCAGTCAGTCCATCTATCTCTCTGTCACCCCTCCTCCCTCTCCCTCATTGAGCATCTCTGCCCCATCCCACAGTGAGCATCGAAGGAGGGAAGGCAAAGGAGCAAGCTCAGCACCACAGGGCTCCAAGAGCAGCCATGCCCTGTGTGTAAGTGGAAGGCGAGGCAGAGCCTGCTGGGCCTCTGGGCAGGAAGGGGGGTTAAAGACAATTCAAGGTTTCTGTGATGCTTGGAGCCTGTCACCCTCCTAGCCAGCCAGGTGGGACTCAGGGAACTGATATGTCGGGAGTCCCACCTTGGTGGGTTTTGGTGGTGACTGGAACACTACATCACCCTTCTTCAGGCCTCCATCTCCTCTTCTGCAAAAGATGACAAATCAGAATCGAACAGGAAGCTGAACTGGACTGTGCTTAGCAAAGTAAAGGAGAGGTTTACAGATGTGACGTGTTGTCTGGTGCAGAGGGACAATCCGAGGGCTGCGTGCTACAGACATCTGTGTTAGACTGGAGCCATCTGCAGATGGAGGAGAATGTAGGATCGAGTTTTCAGCTGGCTATAGATGGCCTCCTTCAAGCATCAAAACGTATAAGCATTTATTTTAACTGCCATTAGGGAACAGCTTCCTGAAACTCGGTCCAAACTCACTACCATTCTTTAGCACCGAAACCTGACACTCAGGGGTGTCCTAAAGCAAGCAGTACTGTCCAAAATGCCTGAAAGCAAGATCACCACTGTCTGTCCCTGCCATGTCCCCAGTCGGCCTCCTGGAGGTCTTGCTTTGCCTTGGGGCAACTGCCCTCTCAGCACTCCTGATGAAACCCGTAGCCAAGCACCTCTGACGACAGACACCAGCATAACTCAGCTTTGCCAGGTCACTCCAGAGTATGTGGGTACCATGCTTCACCTGGGCATGGGATCCTGGGTTCAGCCTTCTGTGGAGGGGACATGATGCCAGCCCTGTTTGTAAAGCAGCAGCTAACAGCCCTAGAGTAGGTTTTCCATAAGGAAAGGACACAAGAGTTTTAGGACACAGACCGTAAATATTTTACATTTGTTGAATCAATGAAGGGATTAATAAGCCTTGTGGGCCTTTCTGACCTACTTCCTGGTTCTGTGTTGCACTGTGTTCTAGAAAGAGACTTCTTGCTTCCTAGTTCTCTCATAGGTAGTGAAGGCATTATTCGCACATGGCTGTGCACACACGTGGATTCACCCACCTCTACCTGCTCACAGTGAAGAAGCAGGACCTCAGGAAGCAGTGAGTCTGCTGCTGAGGCCATCTCTTGCCACACTCATAGTGAGCGCTAGGTACAGGGTCAGGAGCCTGTGTTTGCTTGCGTGGAGCACACTCAGTCACAGACCAGTATGAGGCTGCTGTGGGCCAAGTCTGACTTTCCCAGACCCTCCAAGGACCTCTTGCCAAGAAAGGCAAGACAAAAGAGTAGTCAGGCCCAGCATGCATGGGCTCCATGGCCTTTGCCAGATGTTGACCTCTGGGCCTCAAATTTCTCATGTACCAAATAGGGAGGTGCCTGTGCCCTTCTTGCCATTATGAAAATGGTCTGAGTGTCAGATGCCTGGACTTTAAAACACTTTAAAGCAAGTTCTAAGTCAGCACTTGTTTGGCTTTTTCTTGATTTTTTGTTTATTATACTAGGCTGAACTCTTTAATTAATATACCCCTGGTCTTACTCCTTCGGGGTTTTGATGGTAAGTGTTGAACACAGAGTCATGTACGTTAAGTGCCTATACTGCTGCTGAACCCCCCCACCCCCTGTCTCTCTATACTATTCTTAGAATACATTTTATTCTGACTATTTATGGTAGACAAGAGCTAGAAGGTACATATGTGTGTAGCATGAGAAAATGCACATATCCTTTGTTTCCCATGGTCATTCGCTCTCCTTCCTGTGGCGGGGTCAGTTAGAATTACTCATTCAGCAGGAACTCCTGACTGCAGCCCACTGATGATAACTCTGGTCTGTTCATGTTTTCTACTTTTTCTCTTTTGCTCCCTTACAGGGTTGATTTAGGGGCCACAGGAAGTAGCCTAAAGAGTGGGCCTGAAGCACACAAGGAAGGCCTTCTTACAGCTGCCCTGAGTAGTTGCTTCTCCATTTCAGTTCCCAATGGCCCTTTAGTGAGTATTGGTCAGAGTTCCTAGTAAGGAAGAGCCAGGACAAGCCTGGTACAGGACAGGCAGGAGGGTGTGCTGGAGAGGGGCAGTCACCTGTGTCTCTACCCAGCAGGGTCTCTGCAATCAGAGATACCCTCTAAGTTCATCCCAAGCCCTCCATCATTCACATCATCTGTGGGTAGTGGGGAGAGTGGGAATGGACAGAGGGCACCACCCTGACACCCAAAACCCCACTCCATCCCAGAACTAGGCCCCCTTCTACCTCCCCCTGTAAAGTAGCATTAATATGCAGTCTCTACTCCAGGACACTTGCAAGGCTCTCATCTAGATGAACCCACAGGCCCTCTGAAGCAACTGATTAGTACCCTATAGCCTCAGCATTTCAGAAGCTCAGAATTCAGAGTTGAGGGCCTGAGCTAAACCCAGACACGCTTCAGTGTTCACCTTGGAGAGTGCCCCCTCCAGGTAGCCTTAAGATTTTGTGACATAATTGTCTATATTCTTCCTTCTAATGTTGCTCTCTGGGGAAGGTATGCTTGATTCCAGAATGAATGTAGGGCTTGGATCAAGGATGCCCTGGATACTGATGGATGAGTAGACAGTTGATCGTGAATAAATGATAGATGGTAGATGAAGAGATAGAGGATGATGGATGGATAGTGGATTAAGGGACGGATGGTGGGTTAAGAGATGGATGTGGGTAAATGGATGAAAAAATGAATGGGTAGATGGATCATAAATGAGTTATAGATAGTAGATAAATAGAAGGATTGGTAGTAGATGGATAGATAGACAAATGAATGGATGAGTGGAGTGAGCAAGGATGAATGAGTGATTATGGGTGAATGAATAAATAAAGAGATGCATGGTGAATGGGTGGATGAACGGCAGATGAATGATATAGGAATGGATCATGGAGGGATGGGTGGTTGGTGGGGAGAAATTATAGCTGAAGGAAGGGAGGAATGGCAGATGGATGGAGAGATGGATGGTAGGTGGGTGGAAGGTAGGTGGATAGATGAAGAAAAAGATAGTAGATACATAGATTGATGAATAGGGGGTAAATGTATAGGTGGTGGATGGATGGATGGATGGATGGATGGATGGACGGACGGACGGACGGACGGACGGACGGACGGACGGACGGATGGATGGATGAATGGATGGGAGGGAGGTAGAGAGATAAATGGAGATATATGGTTGATAAGTCACTTGTAGCTGAGTGGCAGAAGCAGCAGAGGCCAGGGTATAGAGGAAGACAGGAATGTGGCCTGACCAGAGACACAGTGAGGACAGGATTGGAAGAAGAACAAGGAGAGAACTTGCACACAGACTTTCATCCCAGGAAAGAAGACCATGTTATGTGGACTCTGGGAATGTCAGACACTCAGTAGATGTGGCATATGAAATGGGAAGTTGAATGAGAAAAGACCATTTCATGAGGCCTCGGGAGGGTGGCAGATGTTTCCCAGGGTGGGGGTGCAGCTGAAGGAATGAGCTGAGTGCTGTTTGTGGGGTGAAAAAGAACCACAGCCAGTCCAAGAGGAAGGCAAGGGCAGAGAGCATCTCTCAGGTTCTCCACAATCTTCAGAACTCTGGGAGAGTCAGCCCTTCACTCTAACCCTTGGATAAGTTCAAGGGGGAACTCAGCCGGAGAACTGAGGCCACAAGCTGAGAAGAGCCTCAAATTCCAGCTGTAGTTCAATGTGAAATGTGACCTAAGCGTCGCAGAGACACATATCCCCAGAACTCGGTGACCTAGTGAATATGAAGAACAGTCTAAAACTAAGGGGCTCCTGAGAGCTAGGTATGGACTACATATCTCTGTTTCTCTCCGGTACAATGTACAATGTGCCTACATAAGAGATGCAGGAAAGGACCAGCAGTGGTCATCAGACTTTTCAGGACCTCAAGTAGGCTCTCAGAAGAAACCTTCCCATCCCTACCCAAGCAAGAGGTCTTTCCCCAAGTCTGGCCTTTCTTTTTCTTGATATACTTTTGAGTGGAGAAGCAGAGAGAACCCTGTTTGAGGTACAGAAAGCAGGTCTTAGAATCTCTTAGATGTTTTCTGGGGTAAGGAGACATTGAAGGACTTTTCTAGTTTTCCTGGGATCCCAGATCTTGCTGGCTCATTCAGGAGCAAAGGACTGTGCTTTCCCCCCCTCCATGGCCTCTTATTTGCAGCGCCAGAGCTGGCCATTATGGAGGTGATTAAATTTAAAGACTCTGCAGTAAACTTCAGGCTACAAAAGACAGCCAGCGTCATTAACACGTAATTGGAAGCTAAGCTTAATGAGGTAAGAAAGAAAAAAAAAAGAAGACCACGACCCAACTGGGGTACAGCCCCACCTCAGCTTACACACTTTCTCAATAACCCAGCCATTGGCTTGGGGTGAGAGGGGGAATCATGAAAGCCACTGGAGCAAAGGAGAGCAAAGAGTGAAGACAGCCATGCCCTGTAACACTCTACCCATTCTTCCAGTGCACAGTTTCCGAGCATTCACCAGGTGCCTCCTCCGACCTTCCCTCCCAACTTCA
>LOJH01066080.1:0-10387 GCA_001685095.1 Ellobius talpinus | reverse complement strand
ATAGAGATAGAGATAGAGATAGAGATAGAGATAGAGATAGAGATAGAGATATACTCTCAAAGCAGACATCATGGGAGGGGTAGCCAAAATAATTTATGTTTCAGAGGATAGGAGGTAGAAGAGTTCTATAAAAGACTGTCTTTTGGACATAGCATGACCATTGCATTCATAAACACACAATAGCTGTGTCTACCTGCATAAGATCTACAGGAGATAGAGCTACCTAGCATTCCACCACTGATGGTGGAAGATTATGAGGACCCACCTCTAGGTAAGAAGCTGTTAGTGGCAGTTGATGCCTACTGAACAATGGGGAAAATATTTTTCTTTGGAGCTGTGGGTCACTGGTACATTACCCATGCTCCTGTGAATGGCCCCATATCCATGCTCATGTATGGAGCACTAATTGGAATCAATGGGATATTAAAAAAATAAAATAAAGAGGACTTGAAAAGACAGGAACTTTATAATAGGTTCAGAGGAAGTGGATGTATTTGGTTAAGATGTATAATATGTAGACATGACAAAGAATTAATAAAAATAATCTTTAAAAAAGAATAAAATCTAAAAGTGAACATTTTTCATTGTTGCTTTGTTGTGGTTTATATTGTTCTTTGTTTTGTTCTGATTTTTGAGATAGGATCTTACTGTGTAGAACTTTCAGGCCTGGAACTCATTATATGTAGACCAGGCTGGCCTCAGTCCCATAGAACTCCACCTGTGTCCCCCTCACAAGTGCTAGGATTCTTGTATCTCAATTCTTGACTCTAAAGATGTACTTTTTGAAATTCTTACTATCTTAAAACTTGAAGCCAGTGATACTTTAAATAAACATTACAAATAATTTTGTTGAGTTGATCTTATAAATGAGGAAAATTATAATTATCTTATAAACAAAAATCATGTTTCTAATTTGCCAAATGATAGAGGTTAACATTCAGCATGAAAAAATTAAACATCTTACATATCAAAAATTGACTCATATATGCAAACATTGCCTGGATTTGTAAAATAATTTTATGATAAAATTGTAATGAGTAAATTTGAGAAATTAGAACAGGAAACAAAATAATGGGAGGTGATGCATGGCATACAATTTTTTCCAAGTAGGAGTAAAAATTTAACACACTTAGGCACCAGAATTATGCTTATCACTGCTGTGTGTTTATGTATCAAAAGCATGTGTGAAAATCATGATTCATGTATATTTCAGATAGAACATAAATATAGCAAGATAGCTGTCATAAAAATCTTAAGGACTGAATAGAAGGGAGGTTAAAGGTCACTCAGGACAAAGAAAACAGTTTTTCTTTTACAAAAGTAATTGTCACTGGTATCAGTTTTTCCAGAGTTTATATTGTATCTAGTTTGGCTTCTAAGAAATCAGTGGCAGGAACCATCCTTGTGGGAAAAAAATCTATAGATGAGATATAGCAAGCCAACCTTAGTAGTTACTAAGATACCAGAAAAACACATTATTTTAATGTGTTTAGTAGTATGATACTAGTCCATATTATCAGTGGACTGATACTAAAGAATCTAAAAATTGGAAGCTTATCAAGAAACTTACTAGTAATGGAGTTTTGATATTCTTATCATCTCAGTATTAAAAAGCTAAAAGTGTAATGAATAATAAAAAATACAGAAGATATAATTAATCAAATAGTGGCCTCCCAAATCATATTTTTATGGCCTAACCCTGGTACCTATTAATAGGACTTTATTTGTAAATGGATAGTGTTTGTAGATATAATCAAGTGTCTCCAGGTATCATGTTAGGCTTGGGATAGGCTTCACTCCAATGACTGATCTGTGTTAGAGAAAAGTAAAGATGAGGTGAGTGTAAGAGACAAGGAGTCACAGGAAGTCCACAGAAAGATAAGTAAAGATAAAGTCCATGCAAAGAGATGAAAATAAGATATGACTATGAACCTTGACTCACCTAGAAACATGAGAAGTGTTAACTAGAAATAGCTAGTTTATGGGGTGGCTGCATTTTTATAATAGAGTTTTGTTTTTATATGTTATCAAATAGTGTGCTCTTTGGTTTCCTTGTCCAACACAAGAAGAGTCAGAGTGGAAATATTATCCATGTAGACACTCAAGAGAAGTCTGTCTGGCTTGCTATCATCTTTTCCTTAGTTTGTATTTTCTGTTACTATGTTTGTTGTATCCATAAAATAGAGAGGATAATATATTTCACTTTGATGAAAGGATTAGACATATTCACACTTATGTGCATATACATGCTTAGATACTGATAGTTCCATGTATCTTTACCTTCATTAAAATAACATTACTTTAGAAGTTTTTCATACAATTTTAGTTTAGTAATGTTGTGACCCTAATATACAGAACTACCTAGAAATGAATACATTATATAGCATTTAAAAAGTAGAAATCCAAGAAAGGACTTCAAAGTGGGCCTCAGAGATAACAGAGGATATGGATAGAGTCAAGGGTCTTGGAAAGGTGCTTGCTTAGCCCTGCTCCATGACATGACAGTTGTGAAGACAGCACTGAGAAGCGCTTCCACCGGAAGCAGGGAATATCCCTACCGTTCCTCCCCAGTCCTTCAACCCCACTCGACAAAGAATGGCCTCTCCTAAGCGTGATCTTTATAAGTGGTTTAGGATTTGATGTCTTCATTTCTTTTCCTATTATAATAAAGTTATTTTAGGTCACAGTTCCAGGCACGGGCTCTCAGCAAACACCAGGCAGTTTGTCACATGGCTTCCACAGTCAGGAAGTTGAGCAATGAATAATTACGTGCTGCTCAGTTCCATGTTTTCCGTTGATACCGTCCAGCACTACACTTTGAAATGATATAACCGCAGCAGATGTGTTTTAACACATCAGTGGATAAAAGTGAGATAGTCCCCAGAAGCATTCCAGAGGCCCATTTCCCAGAAGATCACAGATCTTATAACATCGATACAAGCACTAATCACCACAGATGTGGGGTTTTCTGTTCTGATTCTGTGTTTTTGCCTTCATTAAAATTAAAATTTCATCTTGACCCTGTCTCCTCGCAAATCTAACTTTTGTTCTGTGATTTCCCTTACTCAATCAGCAATATTATTATATGCATATTTAGGGACTAAAATGAGTTTTATTTACTTAATCTTGAAACTTTTTTGAAGCAATCCTCATGAACCAGACACACACACACACACACACACACACACACACACACACACCTTATACTGAAGCATTCGGCCATTCCTGATTTTATTAAAGACCTCTGCTAGCTCAATAGCATGAATACCATGTAAAGAGACGGAGCTCATTCACTGAACCAGGGAATAGTAACTACTTTAAACTTTTATATCTTCTGGAGAATATTTCAAAGGCAGTATAATTTTTGCAGAACTTTAAACTTTTTGAAAGCTTCAGTTATGAACGGAACACATTGGATGCTAACAGAGTTTTAGAAACCCTTCAAAGGAATACTGAACAAGTAGAGTATAGTTTAAGTTAATTTTTATTAAATACATTAAAATTAGGAGGGTACAAACTTTTTCATGGAAGAGCAAACAATTCAAAACAAATTAGTGTTATGAGTAAATATCAAAGAACATACTTTTCAGCACATAAAGATTGCTACAAAGATCTACAACTGGTCAAAAAGCAGAGGAAAAAGCCCTGCACAGTGCCCACCCCCAACCAATACAACTCGAATACAAACTCTACAAATAACTAAAACGTGTGTAACATCACGGGTAAAAGCCAAAAATCAGGGAGGCTTCTGACAAATAGTACTTTCTAGGCATGACAAGGAAGTTGATCCCATGAAATCTCAGCAGTGTGATTACCCAAACACAAAATAACAATTGACATGCCAACATAGGTCAGGGAAATTTCCCAAGGTCTTACCCCTAGATGTAGATCTATTGTCAGTTGATGGCTACTGAGAGAGAATAAACTTTATCTAGGAATGAACCTCGGCTATATTATCCAGAGCTCCAGAGCTAAGGGATCAACCCTAAAGTGATTAGCACTAAACACACACATATACACACACACACACACACACACACAAGCAACACTGAATGAACAATGTAGGTTGTGTGTTCTACGAGTATGTGCATGTGTGTGTATGTATAAAAGAATAATAATTATAGAAGAGGTTAAGAATTTTAGAAGGGGTGAAATGAAAGGAGCTGGAATGGAAAGAGGAAAAACTAAAAATGATGTTAATACAATATTTATGTATGGAATATTCAAATAATTATAAAATTAAGTATAAAAATAATGGAAATAAATTAATTCATGTGGTCTATCCTTAATTATTTGATAAATGATAATAAATGCAAGCATAGGATTACATAAACATTAAATATGCATTAGCACAGAAAACATGGTACTAATGCCATAGAGAAGCTCTTCATTTGCTGCAGATCACCAACATGACACATAGTTCTTCATAATAGAATATGTAATTATACCTGGTACCACAGTTCCTCCTAACCTCTAAAGAAACCAACCAAACAAACAAACAAAACTGAACACTATATTCAAACAATCGTTCGTCTTCTAGGTATATGCCAAGGCTGGTAAAATGATAAAAGCCCCTCCACAGTAGAAACTCTAGCTGGCTGTAATATCTAGACGTAGAATTCTAAGCATTGTTCAACATAAAACCGGCTCAAAGTCCTAGGAAAACTCTGTTTTGTTTTGTTCTCCCGGAATTGGCACGAAGGTGAAAATCTATGAAAACTCATTCAGTGTGGTTTTTATTTATTAACATTAAGTGCCTACCCTGGCAATTGGGTCCTGATTCTTGAAAGCAAATGATCAAAAGTAAATTTCACCACAAAGGGATTTTATTTTTGGTTGGATTTGCAAGTATTTGAAAGAGATCAAATGAAATGGCCTTAAAGGCCACAAATGTCCAACAGAGAAGGCTGGCTTCCTAGATTGCAAGAAAAACCTGATTCACTTAGAGACAGTTTTCTATTGCTCTTTATGAACTGAAAGTGGTCCCTTATACTCTTTTATGCACCATTTTCTAATCAAATTCAAGTTCACTTCATTGTTTATCCAAGTACATAAACATTTTCCATGTCATTGCAGTTCAGACAGAAAAAACCTGGATGGCATTTTGAAAACTGCAGATATCAATTTTCAGTATTTGTAACTGATAAAGAAATTCACTAAAGATTCTCGGCATAAGTATTTTGATGGATTCCCTGTAGAATCACCTCTTCAATAAAATATCCACTTGACATGTAATATAACAACAAATATAATTATCTTAGTTAGGGTTTCTACTGCTGTGGAGAGACACCATGACCACAGCAACTCTTATATGGGAAAACATTTAACTGGGGTGGCTTAGAGTACAGAGGCGAAGAGTCCATCATCATCATGGCAGGACTTGGCAGGCAGACGTGGTGCTGGAGAAGGAATTGAGAGTTCTACATCTTGATCTGCAAGCAGCAGGAGAGACTGCCACACTGAGTATGCCTCGAGCATATATAAGACTTCAAACCCCACCTTCACAGTGATATATTTCCTCCTCCAAGGCCACACCTACTGCAACAAGGACACATCTCCTTATAATACCTCTCCCTATGGGCCAAGCATTCAAATGTATGAGTCTATGGGGTCCAAAACCTATTCAAGCCACTACAATGGTGTTGCATGTGTGTTACTACACATCAAAAACACACTTCCAGAATAATTATATTTTGCTTTACAACCTGCTGCTTATTATAAGAGATTTTGGCCAACCGACAGTATAAATTTGGGCCAACATGACTGGCAGCATATATTTGGGCCAGCATGATTGTGTGGATTCATCAAACTCCTACAGTCAACTGTTTCTGGACCAAACTTCAGAAACTTATCGTAAGTGCACAAATAGTGCTAATAAATGTAGCTCATGGTCTACAATTCCTAACTACCTCCTTGTGCATTTACAGCTTAATGACGGGCTTAATTTTGAACTGAATGCAACTCTTACATTAAACATAAGAAATCAGAAATTCATAAATTAAGACAGATGCCTTGTATTTTCCTTTTCCTCTCTTTTAGAAAATATTCTGTAAGTTCTAGACCTCACTACAGAGACTTCATCTTCAATGATCAGATATGTTTATCTGAAGCAAGAGTCTCTTTTGAGTGGTCATAAAAAAATACAATTTTAAAATAATATTGCTAGTTGTTTCACTGGCATTTTAGACACAAATGCCTACTCAGACCAGGAGGTTATTTCTAAAAACCAAGACTCGCCAGGAAGGAACTATTACAAACTGGATGATAAATATAAGCATGGAGAAAGCAGCCTTTCTGGACCTATCTTCTTCAGAATGTCACAGAGCCCAGAAGAGATTGGCCTTTAAATAGTTGGAAGGAGCTTAGATTCTGGTTTTTTATATAGAAATATTATAATTTTTAAGGGCTGACATAAGTGACATTTTTTTTGCTTTTTTCTTAGAGCTACATTTTCTTTCTTTTTTATTTTTGAGATTATAATATGATTTCATCATTTATCCTTTCCCTTTCTTCACTTCAAACTCTCACATTATGACTCCTTGCTCTCTTGCAAATGCAGGGCCTCCTTTTTCACTGACTGTCAAACATGTGTGTGTATGCATGTATATATGTATGTGTGTGTGTGTATATATATATTTCTCAGTTTATATAACATTACATGTTAAGTACTATGAAAGTCAAAATCATATCTGCTCCCTGGATCAGCACAAAGAAGGCCTCAATTAGTTCAGAGTGAACTGTAGTCTGGATGAAAGCTCATCACTCCCTCTTGAATGCCATTGTAGATATCATAGACTTTTGTGTTTGTTTCTTCTTCTGTTAGAAAATTACCTTAATTTTAAATAAAAATTTATATATCATTTATTATTTAACTCAGAATAAATTAAGGTTAAGGAAGAAAATTATAAGGAATACTTCCATCTTCCCTAAGAGTGAACCTCCCTACTCATTCTTGTTAACTGAGCAATACTGAAAAGCAGGCGTTTCTCCCTGTGACTCCAAGGCAGTGATTAAGGCATAACAGCAGAAAGCCTGGATTTGTATCCACACTGCCATGCAGCACCTAAGTGTGCACATTTAAACATCCAGTCAATGGGTTCAGTAAACAAGTTAGCCTAGCATCACAGAACCTTCCTGAGAAGGCTTTCTAGAGACTGCAAAGAAAGAACATGATGATAGAGAGCATCCTTCAATAAGTGCTTGAAAGCCGGATTTTACAAACCAAAGTCATTTTCTAGACTCTTCTAGTAAAGTATAAGGAGAAGCAACATGATGAAAGGATCTATAATCAGATTTCTTATGTCATACGGTGACTTCTCTGTGTCAGATGAGATCAGCTGATCCACTGAAGTAAATGCTCTGGAGACCCGCTTAGTAGAAGGAATTGTGGTTATTACTGAAAGCTAAGAGACACAAGAATTGAGCTTGAACACAAACCAAGAGACATAAGTAATTGTGATCCTATCAGCACATTTCCCATTATACTGAAGGCAGCTTAGCACATTTTCTGGCCAGCATTGAAGAATTTCAGGAACTTAATGAATAAATGCTGACTTATAAGAATAGAGAATTCAACACTAAGATTTCTTATAAATATGTGATAAAATTGATCATAATTTTTAAGATGTTAAATTCAATATTCTACAAAGATTAATTCATTGTGGTTAAGTTCTTTTTAGCATAGACATATACATTTTGCTTAACATTGCAAAACTAGCATAAGTCACCTTATTAACAGAACAGAAAAAGAAAATCTAAAATATATTTCACTAGATTTAAAGAAATTGTAAGTTCAACATCATTTCTTTTAAGAACTCTAGCCAGGCAATGGTGGTTCATACCTTTAATCCTAGAACTCTGTAGGCAGAGGCAAATGGATTTCTGTGAGCTTGAGGCCTTCCTGGTCTACAGAGTGAGTTCCAAGACAGCCAGATCTACACAGAGAAACTCTGCCTCAAAACAGCAGCAACAACAACAAAAAATCTAGCGTAACGAATAGAAAAGACATTTTTAACTTCATAAAGTACATTTTAATTGCAATTTAATATTTATAGTTAATATCATGGTTTAAAATATTGAAAACAACCTAAATCCTCAGGCATAGAGCTCCAACAACAAATCACGATATACTCCATTAAATAACTACACTAACAGGATATAAAAAATGGAACTTGAAAAGATATAGAGTTATTTGAAAGACATAGTAAGTAAAATAATTACATATTACACTCCACCCCCCAAAATGCAGGACCTAATATCCCTTTGGTTGAGAATTAGACACGAGAATTCAATTCTAAAGAACATTAACTTCACAGTGAAGAGGCCTGAAAAGCATCACCTTAAGACTGACCAAAATGAAAACTCTTAGATGAGAGCGCAAGCCTCTGTTATGGTGTGATGAGGAAGATTCTTCATCTCTCAGGTATTTATCCTCAATAACCATCACCAAAATATTGAAAGAACACAGGGAAGCCCAAAGTGATAAGATTACAGAAGAATTCCTTGGAAGACCGTCTCAAAATATGTCAAGGTCATGAGGAGAGGAGATGTAGGGGAAAGAGGAGGAGGAATAACAAGAGAAAGAGAAGGAGAAAGAAGAAGGAGGAAAAGACCTCAGAAGCTTCACAGATTAGAGGAAGTAAGGGGAAGGAATGTTGAGTACATGTAAAAAGGAATCTTACACAAGGAACAACTGTAGTAGAAAACAATGTAAGAGCCAAATGCATGAATGTAGTTAATGGTGACTTACTAAAGTCAGTTTCTGGGTTTTGCTATAGTACCATGATAATGTAAGTTTTTTTTAATGTTTTTGTTTTGTTTATTCTTTTCTCAAACAATAAATCTAAATCACACGCCCCTCCTCCACTCCTCCCAGTCACCCCTATACCTTCCCTATCCCCAAGATCCATTTCTCCTCCTCCTCTGCATCCTTTCAAAAATGAGCAGGTTTCTCAGGGACGTCTACTGAACATCGCCTAGCAAGATGCAATAAAAGTAGGCCCAAAGCTGGGCAGTGAAGATGAACGCCTTTAATCCCAGCACTCAGGAGGTGGAGGCAGGTGGAACTCTGTGAGTTTGAAGACAGCCTGTTTTACCGAGTGAGTTCCAGGACAGGCTCCAAAGCTACATACACAGAGAAATCCTGTCTCAAAAAACCAGGGGAAAAGAAAAAAAAAGAGTGGGCACAAACCCTCCTCATATCAAGGCTGGAAGAGGGAACCCACTAAAGGAAAAGGTTCCCAAGAGCAGACAAAAGAGGCAAAGAAGCCCCCTACTTCTACTGTAAGGTGTCCTACAAAAAGCCCAAGCTAAAGAACCACAAGTTATGTTCAGAGGACCTTGTACAGATTTCATGATTTTTAGCCACAGAAGAAACCTTGTGAGGAAGATACAGAATCTCATTATTGTCTTTGAAACTCTTCTGTAATTTTAGCATTATTTTAAAAATAAGTTAAAATTTATACAGCAAAAATGGAAAAGAAAGCATATAATATCTGTTTAGAAAAATAAAAAGAAACATAGAAATAAATAGCTTTTCTGATTTGGCAAAAGAAAAATGCCTGGAGGTGCTTATAATAGCAGTTTGCTGCAGAAAGCAAGTCAGGCAGGACCAGATAGGACTTACATGGCACTAAATTTTATCTGCCTGTTCCTTTCCTCTGCTTTGCTTTATGAAGCTGGTAAGAGTTTTAACTATTTTACATGTAAAAGGAAGCAAGCAAGAATTAAAAATATTTAGTGTAAGAGAAACAAATGAAGCTAAGGATCAATTTAGTCAATGTACTCAACCCTGGACAACAAAAGAATATAATGTGTGGGACAGCCTACAGGCAGCTAATTAGTGCTCTTCAATAGATTCAGAATCAGGAAGGACAAAGGAAAGTTGGGCAGGATGAGACTATTGTTAAAACATAGAGCAGAAGGAAAATTATGCACAATGTATAGGTCATGGCTGAGTTCTCCATTAAAAGGCAAAACATAGCTGCATAAAGCAGTTTTGAAATTTAGGGAAATGTAGGGTTTAGTACAGAGTGCATGGTATTAGTGATGTTGGTTATGGTTGGATTCTTTAGGCAGAAGCAAGCTGAAGTTTTTAGGGAACGAGAATAATAATACCTGAAATCAATTTTCAGATAGACATGTGTCTACTTGTAGAACTGACTGAATAGTCTTGGCAACTTCATTCACACTTGGAAATTCTAGGGGTAGGATATAAATGTATGATTATTTCAGCTTTTCTTTGGGCTTGTTAAGTTTTAGAGAACCACATAGGTTTCATTTTACTACTCCTTCTACAATACAGGAAGGATTTTCTTTCTTTTTATTTTTTATATTTTTTATTTTTATTAAAAATTTCCACCTCCTCCCCTCCTCCCAATTCCCTCCC
>LOJH01066075.1:0-10388 GCA_001685095.1 Ellobius talpinus | reverse complement strand
AGTTAGCCAATAAGAAGCTAGAGCTAATGGGCCAAGCAGTTATTTAATTAATATGGTTTCTGTGTGATTATTTAGGGGCTAAGCAGCCGGGAACTAATTAGCGGCTTCCCTCCAACACAGGAAGACATTTATGTAGCTGACAAACGAGACAAATACCCAAAACTTTTCCGGTAAGTCACAGCCTTGTGGCGATACACAGATTGATAGTAATGGGTTGATTTAAGATTTAAGAACTAGCTAGAAATATGCATGAACTATTCATTGGCCAAACGATGTTGGAATTAATATAGTTTCTGTGTGATTATTTGGGTCTGGGCATCCAGGAAACAAAAGTGTAGCCCCCACCTACATGTTTGTGTCAAGCTCATAGGAGTAGAGTACACGTGGGTTTTTTTATTGACAACTTGACACAATTTAAAAGTCACCAGGGACTGGGCAGTAGTGGTACCTGCCTTTAATCCCAGCATTCAGGAGGCAGAGGCAGGTGGTTCATTATGAGTTCAAGGTCAGCCTGGTCTACAGAGAGGGTTCCAGGACAGCCAGGGCTACAGAAAGAAACTGTCTCAAGAAAAGGAAGAGGAAGAAGAGGAGGAGTCACCTGGGAAAAAGGAACCTCATTTGAGGAATCACCTAGATCAGATTAGCCTTTGGCCATGTCAATGGGAGATTATCAAGATTGGTGATTAATGGATGGCTCAGCAGTACTGGGGCAGCAGCATCCCTAACAAGTGGGCCTGGGCTGTTTAAGAAAGCTAGTTCAGCGTGACTCACAGAGCAAACCAGTAAGAAGCGTTCCTCCATGTTTTCTGTTCCAGGTTCCTGCTTTGAGTTCCGGTCTTGACTTCCCTCATGATGGGCTGTAACCTGGGAGAGTAAGAGGAAATAAACACTTGCCTCTCATAAATTGTTTCCACTCATGGTTTTTGTTACAGCAACAGAAAAGAAACTAAAACAAATGTACTTTAAATACCAAAAAAGTAAAACAAGATAATAGCCGGGTATAGCACAAGCCCTTAATCCCAGTACTCAGGAAACAAAGACTGATGGGTTCCTGTGAGTTCAGCCTGATCTATAGAGGGGGTTCTAGGACAGCCAAGGCTTCATAGAAAGACCTTGTCTCAAAATTAATTAGTTAATTAATTAATAGAAGATTGTCTGAATAGCCAGTCATGATGGTATATGTGTATAACCCAATTACTCAAGAGGCTGAGGTAGGAGGATTTCAAGTTCAAGTCCCACGTGTGCAACTAGACTGTGTCTCAAAGAAATCAAATAACCCGTAAAGTTCTCTTCTGCAAAGTGAAGCTAGTAGTACCTATTTCGTATGATCCAGAGAGAATTCAAGGGCAAGCATGTGCATACAGTGTGACCTAGAGTTTAGAGCCCACAGCCTGGGAGGACTGTCCACATCATTGTTCTGTTCCATCTGTCCTCTGAGGTCTGTACAGGAAGACCTCCTCAGCAGAGAATTACCATCACCTTAGAAGATAGCCATAGTTCTCATGGGAAAACTTTTCAGACTAGACACTCCAAAAATCACATCCTTCGGACACTTTTAGTAAAGATAGCAGCAAAACAGGAAACCAGGCAGGCCTCCTCCCAAAGGACTCAGCCTACACTTGTCAGTCTTGGTGCCTACACTGTATTATGGGGCCCATGCATGGAACACTATAAATAACATTGCTCTCCCAGGACCTTGGATAGCACAGGAAGGACTGACTTACTGGAAGGACTAGATGGATGTATTATAAATCTGTAACCTTATCTGCAGGATGATTGTGTGATTCCAGAGCAACCTGGTCCACGGTGATAAAAGAACTGAAGAAACTTTATGTTCCAAAATGTCTCCATTTGAAAGTGTTTTCTCTGAATGGTTTGAGCCCCTCCAAGGCATGTTAGGACCACAGGGATAAATGAACATTGCTATGGAGTAATCTTTGTGTATACTCTAAGGATGTGTCTTGGCCAAGGCACCATCTGATTGTTAATAAAGACCTGAATAGCCAGTAGCTAAGCAGGAAGAGGTTAGGCAGGACTTCTGAGCAGAGAGAAAGGAAGAGGAGATGAATCGAGGTGCAGGGGAGATGCCAGAGGTGATGGAGAGGAAGTAGGAAGAGGAAGACTCACTATTAAAGGCAGCATGGTCTCCAACCCATGGCACCATTGGGAAATGGTGGAAACTTAAAGAGTGGGACCCTGCTGGTGGAAGTTAAGCCAATAGGAGCACGTCTTTAAAATGAACTGTGGCACTCTTTAAAAGCCACGAGCCACGTGGACGCACATAGATAACAGAAATTGGTTCATTTAGGTTATAAGAGCTACCTAGAAACAAGTCTAAGCTAAGTCTAAGCTTTCATAATTAATAATAAGTCTCTGTGTCATGATGTGGGGGCTGGCAGTACAGAGAAAGACTTGCTACAGAATACATAGGGATACACCAGGAAAGGGACAACTGAATTGGGGGACAAAGTTGGGGGCATAATGGTGAATACCTTTAATCCCAATACTCTAGAGACAGAAGCAAGAGGCTCTCCAGGCCAGCAGGGTCACAGAGTGAGACTTCATCTCAAAAATAAATAAATAAATAAACAAACAAACAAATAAATAAGTACAGTACACTGCCTGGGTCAAAGAGAGACCATAAATGATTCTTAGTCCATACAGATTTCCTAAAAGACACAAGACTCAACTCTGGGTGCTTCTGTTCATCTCTGGAGTAAAAGAGCTCATGTATATACAACCAGTAGATTTTTTTAAAACAACTGGTTTATATAATTAACCAGTGCCCATGTCTTCTACTCAGATAAACTGATTTAATCTCCCAAATACTCTAATTTCATCATTAAAATGAAAGCTGACGTCTGTAGTAACTTTCATGTTTATGCTTGGAGCAATGCGCCTGCGCCTGGCTCACAGCACAAGGTCAAGTGTTTTAAGCAGCTGGCAATGTTGGGACACTGCAAAGGCATCAGCATGGCTTGTGTGGGTAAAACCTGAGCCTTGGCACATGTATCCCCAGAGCCTACATTTCATGCATTTTTAATATCTTCTCTGCTCTACTGCATTCCCAATCTCAGGAAGTCCAGAGCTCTTGTGAGCTTCCAGGCAGAGTCAGCACAAGGACACATGACCTAACCTCAACCGATCAGATAAACCTGCGTGACTTCCAACAGTGATCCAAAATGGAGTTCCAAAATGGACTATGTGGTCAGAGCACGGTAGGAGCGTCAATCAGGGATACAGCTTTTAATGCCTCTGGATCCTCACATACTGCATAGATAAAGCAACGAGACAGCAAAAGCAAACTACTATGGACAATTAAACTAGACATTTCTCTCAGTGCTATGGTTTGAATCTGTAATGCCCTTCCAAAGACTCACTGTTAAAGGCAGCATGGTCTCCAAACCATGGCACCATTGGGAAATGGTGGAAACTTAAAGAGTGGGACCCTGCTGGTGGAAGTTAAGCCAATAGGAACACGTCTTTAAAATGAACTGTGGCACTCTTTATCCCTTCCTTTATGTCTTTCACTTCCTGGCCACCACTAATCAGGCAGTATCTAGCCTGGCAGTGGTGGTATACGCCTTTAATCCCAGCACTTGGGAGGTTGAGGCAAGTGATCCCAGTGAGCTGGAGGCCAGCGTGGTCTACAGAGTGAGAGCCAGGACAGCCAGGACTGTTAACAGAAAAACCCTGTCTCAGAGGAGTGGGGGAAGCAGACAGCATCCTCTTCTTTGTGCTCTGGGGTGGTTTGAATGAGAATGGCCCCCATTGGCTCATATATTTGAATGCTTAGTCCCCAGTTGATGAACTGTTTGGGAAGGATTAGAAGGTGTGGCCTTGTTGGAGGAGGTATGTCACTGGGGGTGAGGCTTGAGATGATTCCAAAAGCCCACACCAGGCCCAAAGTCTCTTTCTCGTTGTCTGCTGCTTGTGGATCAGAATGGAAAGGCTCTCAGCTACCAGGGAAATCCCAGCACTCTTCTTGTCTCTACCACCATCCTGGCCAACACCTCTAGATCAGCACCAGGGTAACTGGTGCCGGACCATGCCCTGCTTTTTATGTGGGTTTTTGGGATCCGAACTCAGGTCCTCAAGTCCGGAGTCATCTCCCCAGCCCACAATCAATCTCTCTTATTTATAAACTGATTATCTCAGGACTTAGTTACAATGACGGAAAACTGACAAATAGCTCCAAATCTAAGAGACCCAAGCTCATGAGAACACATTTCCAGTAAGTACTGATGGTCCTGGGAAAGCCCCACTTTTGCAAACTCTAGAACCTGTAAATCAGGGTCTCCAGTTGATGGGACTCTTGTAGGAATGGAAGCAAAGCTGAGGTGGGGGTGAAGAGAAGAAAGAGAGGATAGAATAAGGGAATCCCACAAAACTGAGCAGCTGTATCTCTAAACACTACATGAGTGCAGTAGAAGACAAAGGTAGAGTATTCTGAATGGATTCCTTAGGAAAGTTCTCTCATCGATTCTTAAAACGTTATAATTAGCACAAAAATGTCAAAATCAAACCCATGTGATACTATAAGAAGAAAATAATCTCTATAGCTCAGTAAAACCTTTCAAAAAAAAGAGAAGATATGCATAAAGAAGAGGTTAAAACTCTAACCTGTCAGGGATGGAAAGACGGCTTGGCAGTGAAAAGTACATACTGTTCTTGCAAGAGAACACAGGCTCGGTTTCCAGCATGCAAGTCAGGAAGCTCACATCAACTCTAGGGGAATCCCTATTCCTCACCTCTGCAGCTACCTGCACTTATGTAATACACACACATCAACTCAGGTACACACAAATAAAGTAAATAAATAGATCCTCTTTAAAACTTAAAAAATCATTTACTGTTGTAACCTATCTATAAAGAAAAAAGGCTAAAATATATTTATACTCAGGGCATCAAAAATGCTAGGTAACTCATTCTGCCAATGATCTGTATTCTTGTCCCTGAAAGGTATATTTTAAGGTTAGGCTATACAAAAAAATGTAATTCAGAATCAAGAAAAACTCAGAGACTAGATGATGAAGTTCAAGAAATAGCTGGATGTATGAGATGACATCATTCCAAAATGAAGAAAAACTAGAATGGGTAAGTACAATACATATCAAAAAAGGAGCAGGGAAAAAATTCAAAAACATCTAAAAGAAAAGCTAAGCTAGACATGAGACAAAGGGACAAACACTGAAGATAGGCAGAGAAGATCCAACAGTTGGGATGACAGAAATCCCTAAGAAGAAAGACCAAAGAAGTTGAAAAAGGCTCTTTGATGGAGCAATTCAAGAGAAGTCAAATGACAAACACCAAGGTTTATGCCAGCAAATAACACCAGGGGGCTGGAAAGACGGCTCAGCAGTTAAGAGCACATTCTGCTCTTTCAGAGGACTGAGTTTAGTTCCCAGCACCTACATCAAGAGGCTCAGAACAGCCTCTAACTCCGGCCCCAGACGATCTGACACACTCTTTTGGCATTTATGACTATACTAACATACTCTTGTGCACACACACACATGCATACAAAAAACACCCACAGACACACACACACACACACACACACACAAACACACACTGTCCCCTGTTGAGATCTAGAAACAATTACTCCACCCAAAAGCTGTTAATGGTCAGATACCAACACTAGTGAGGCAGAGATAGGAGGATCTCTAGGCTTGACTGCCCAGCCAGTCTGGTGGGATCAGTGAGTTCCATGTTCGCTAAGAGACCCTGTCTCAAAAAATGAGATAGAGAGTGATTGAAAAAGACTGTACAGTGCCCTCCACATGCACAGCACAGCACACACACACTCATGCACACCTGTACACAAATGTGTGTGCAGACACAAACATGTCTGCACACACACACATACATAGAAAGAAAAGCAATCAGCTGGGGCAGAGGTCAGTGATAGACTGCATACGTGGTCAAGGGCCTGGGTTCAATCCTCAGCACTAAGGTAGAAAATTAGATACAACTAGGTGTCATGTGGCTCCTGATAAGAGACCTTTAACAGGGATGCTGACTGGGTCACAAGGTACCACGATAGCAGATTCTGTCACAAAAATAATGCCGACTGTGGTCCCTCACTTGAGGTGGTGAGTGCCTGAGATTTGAATCAGGAAGAGGCCGTCCAAGTAAAATTAAAAACTTGGAGGAAGTCCCCCAGGATCACAAGGACGGGAGACTTCAAAAAGTGACTTGGCAGGTGTGCTGGCAGTGGTGCCGAGGCCTTGCTGGCAGCAGGTCTCTGTTAGAACAGTCTGGTGATACAATGGCTATAAGTCACTCATTGTTTCTGAGTGCAAAGCTCTCCTGGAAGTTCTCTGAGCTACCTCCATGTCATTACTGGATAACTGCTGGAAGGGATGTTTGTTCTGTTCGGTTTTAGTTATTAGTTTTCTTTTCTAGAAAAGTTATGTTCTCTGTTAACTAAAAGACCCTGGATGATGCAAAAGATGGACAGGTGTCTGTGTAAGAGGGAGAGGGGATGTCCTCACTTAAATTAAGATCTCTAGAATGCTACTGTTTTTTTCCAAATTCATTTTTAAACCCTAGGTTGGCTAATCAAAAAGGAGCTGTTTGCTTTGAACATTGTTTACCTCTGGAACCCTTGAAGACAGCAAGCAGAAGCCTGGCTTCCCAGAATTCCCCATATTTGACAATTGCTGGCAGTGCATGTACTGTCATCTTTGGTATTTAAATAAGCCTGTCAAACAAGTGACAATGACAACCATTCCTGAGAAAATTCTCGGCAAATCAATATTCTGAAAAGAATCATGTCTCAAAGCCTACTGAGGCTAGTATTCCCTCTGGGCTTCAAACACTTGCTGGTCACACTTCCTTTTCTTCCTACAGGCTGTGGTTTAAATAAAATATTTGTTACCTTTGACTAAAGGAGAATTCTGTTTTCTTTCCCTGATCATAGAAGCCTTGGTCACATGGCTTGCCTTGACCAATGAAAAGTGTGAAGAAGCTATGCTTGCCACTTCAAGCGTAAAAACCAGTTTGAGATTTTCTGAGCTCTGTGTCTCCCTCTGCTTCTAGCTGGTGTTCCACTTTTTAGGCTGCCTGGGCCCGAAAGGAAGGTGATGTCAGCAGCACACAGAACTGCGAGTACCTGATACCAGCAGGAGAATTTAGAGCCCCTCTGTCCACACTATAAACTAGTCATCTATACCCAATGGGGTTATTAACTGGGTGTCATTGATTATAGCTATTACCCCACCTTTTCCCTCTCCTCTTCCTCTTCACTTTCATTGCTGCCAACTGAAAACGGGCATTTCTATGTTGCCCAGGCTGGCCTCCAACTATGGATCCTCCTGCCCCTGCCTCCAAAGTAATGGGATTATATGTGTCCCTGGGCCTTGCTCCTGCTTGCTATTTCTGTTTGCAAACCATGTACTTGCATTCTTAGAAGCTCGTTGTGATATACATATTCTCTTCCCCACATACAGATGAGGAAACAAGAGCTGACGAGACTCAAGAACTTGACACTTCTGAACTTGGTGGTACACACTATAATCCTAGCACGTGGAAGCCTGAGGCAGGAGGATCACAAGTTGGAGGTCGACATGAGATACATAAAAACAAAACAAATACAACTATGACAACAAATGACCTCAGTACCTAATTAGAAACCTGGAGAGTTAGACGGAAGTCAGGTCTGATTCCTGTGTGTAAAACCAAGAGCAGATTGAAAACCTCTCCATAGACATAGCCCACATCCTGAGTGTCTTCCCTGGCATGTACAAGATCTTCCCTGAACTCAAACAAACACAGCACATTTTAAAGACAGACTGCCTGCTGCTGAATGTCTGATGAATGCTTATGAAGTGCTAGTAAGGAAAATTGTTTTCTTTAAGTTATTACTGATCTCTCATGAAACTCAGAAACATATATACCATGCTTCCAAAACTAAATAAGGAAGAAACAAGATGGAGTAGTGTAAGATTCAGAAGTTCTGAAAGTAGGTTGACTTGGAGCTAGAGCAAGAGGCTGGTGACCTATATCCCAGTCCTTCCCATTGCTGTGTGATGTCAGGAACCGTCTTAACTACTCTGATCTTGTCTTCTCAGAGAACATACTACTAAAGCCATATTGGAAATGACACCGCCATACTGATTGGAGCCATGGTCAAACACGGCTCTGTTATAAAGGCATAGATATCAAGGCAGAGAGAGACTACTGGTCTACCTGTGGTCTCATGCTAGGCAGCACAGTGTGAGACATTGGTAGTCCTCACACCCTTACCTAAAGGATTTGCCAGGTGTAACAAAGACACAATACACAGCAAGTTCCCTCTTACTCACACTTTATTTAAGCTTCCCTGTACCTGAACCTCATCTTTCCACCTCACATAAGCCTATTGTGTTGTGGATCAACAATCTCATGTCCCTGGTCTGGTATCTGACGACAGAGACTGGCCCCTGGTGTCTTCAGACTTTTCTTGTCTTGCAAGCAGGTGAGATGACTCAGTGAGTAAAGGGGCTTACTGTGCAAGCCCAGGGGCTGAGTTTGATCCCAGAACCTAAGTAAAAGTGAAAGGAAAGAACTGACTGCAGAAAGTTGACCTCTGACCTCCACACACATGCCTCTGCTTGCCTGTGCACGAGCACATGTCAGCACATGCACAAATTTTTAAAAATTAAAGAAAAAAATGATATATCCAGCTATCAAAATATATCCATGATGGTCTGAATGTGCGTTCCAAAACTGATGTGTCAGGAATTTAATCCCTGATGTGTCAGTGTTAAGAGATGGAACAAACTGCCAGCCTTTAATCCCAGCACTCAAGAAGCAGAGGCAGGAGGATCTCTGTGAGTTCAAGGCCAGCCTGGTCTGCAAGAGCTAGTCCTAGGACAGGATCCAAAGCTACAGAGAAACTCTGCCTCAAAAAACCAAAAACAAACAAACAAACAAAAACAAGAGATGGGACAAACTATGATGTGCTCAGGTCATGAGGGCTACACACTCATAAATACATACATTTACGCTGTTATTTTTAAAAGGGATAGCATTGTTGTTTTCCCTCTTTTGCTCCTTGAATTTAGATACAGCATATGCCCATAGTCCATGGCATCCACAATACCATCTTGGAAGAACAGATCAGTCCTTACCAAGTGCTGGCACAAAGACTTTATAGCCTCCAGAAATTTGGGGAAATTTTTCTGTTTTTTATAAAGTATCTAGTCTCAGATATTTTGTTATAGCAACAGAAAATGGACTAAAACAATGTGTAAACCACCTTAAATTCCTTAATGTTTGGCTGGGCATAGTGGCACATGACGTTGATCTCAGCACTTGGGAAGCAGAGGCAGATAGATCTCTGTGAGTTCAAGGCGAGCTTGATATACATAAAGAGCCAAAGAAAAATATAATTTTAAGACCCACTCAAAAAAATTTTTTCCATAATGTATTGAAATGTCCAAGCCCAGGATCTGTCTATACAGGAAAGTGGATGAGTTCTGAAGTCTGGAAGGATTCCTGATCCAGGGCTTCAACAAGCTGCACCACCCACCCACAGTCCTTTTTAATGTCCTTCTGTGGCAGGGCTCATGGGGACAGCCAGCTGTTTGAGTACTGGGATCTCCCTTTTGTAAAACATATAATAAACACATTTAAAATGTTTTGTTTAAACTTCCTGGTCCAACAAACTGATATTCTAATGTGCTATAAAATAATAAGAGTCAGAGGAACTGCTTGCTAACCTAGATTCATTTCCCATACAACCTAAACTCCAGTAGCCCTTGTCTTTGGACATAGTGAGAGGTCTTCTCTCCCTATCATCGTGGAGAGCCATGAGACTCATATGTAAACATAAACACTCTGCACACATGTGTATGTGTGGTCAGGGCAAAGAGCATGCTGCATGTGCCGAACTCCAAACACGTCCACTTCTCAGCTTCTTTTTGCCCTACAAGGCTTAGGATGGACTTTGTGCTCAGGTAATGAATTCTCACTGAGAGAAATCACAAAGGAACTCCCAGTCACTGAGTGTTCTCTGGAAGCCGGAAACTTTACACAAGTTATCTTTAGTGTGCACACCAACTCTTCAAGTTCTGGAGAGACGATTGTGTAACCCACCCAAGGTCACACAGCCAGTAACTGACAAACATACTTGAAACCCTAGTTTTTCTGACCCCAAAGTTCAGGGTCTAGTCACCAGACCAGTAGTTGACAAACTAAAGTTTGTGAGCTAAATGTTGTCTGCCACTTTGATTTTTTTCTACTGCCTGTGAGAAAAAAAAAAACAAAAAAAAACAATATTTTAGATTTTTAAAAAAGAAATATTTAAGAAAAAAGAATTTTCTTGCTTGTTTTAACTTCAAAGTATCTAACAGGGCTGGAGAGATGGCTCAGTGGTTAAGAGCATTGCCTGCTCTTCCAGA
>LOJH01066072.1:0-10388 GCA_001685095.1 Ellobius talpinus | reverse complement strand
TCCGCCTGCCTCTGCCTCCCGAGTGCTGGGATTAAAGGGATGTGCCACCACTGCTCGGCTTCAGCATGCTTTCTTGTACAACCCAGGACCACCTACCCACGGGTGGCACCGCCCACTGTGGGCTGGGTCTTCACACAGTAATCATTAATCAAGAAAATGCCCTTCAAGTCACGCCTACACGGAATTGGATGGGGCCTTTTCTCAACTGAGGTTTTTCTTCCCAGTTAGCTCTAGCTTGTATCAGGTTGGCAAAAAAAATCAATTAGGACACATTCTACCAACTAAATGCTTCAGGTGGCCACTTACCTATAATTTAGCATTAAAACATGAGCTATATTTTGGGAACCTATTCTCTTTGGATGGATACCTTGCTCAGCCTAGATATAGTAGGGAGGGCCTTGGACCTTTCCCAAAGCAATGTGCCTTACCCTCTCTGGGGAGTGGATAGGGGGTGGGGTGGGGGTGTAAGTGGAGGGAATGGGAGGAGGGGAGGGAGTGGGATGTTGGATTGGTATGTATAATGAAACAAGATATTTTGTTTTCTTTTTTAAAAAAATAAAGAAAAACATGAGCTATAAGATAAAACGAAATGAATTTTATGGAGAGAAAATGCACTTATTTATAGTAGTTAGCCCTCTTTCTTAGTCCTTGATTCTCCTCCTCTTGTCTGCCCTGCCCACACAGCCAGGCCCTTAACTCTGAATGGCTGAGGAAAAGACGTAGTTGTCATTTTCGTAGCTACATGAGCCACACAATGCAACTGTACAGCGTTTACAAGGAGACGCCCCACCACGTTCTGGTCAGCCGTAGCTCTGTTGTGTAGAAACCAGCAGCAGATGTGATCGTTCCCATGAGCCTCTGTTTAACACAGCATCAAGGGACCAAAGAGAAAAATCATCGGACTTACAACTTAACTGTTTCCAGCACCAATTTCACACTGGTCCAGCATTAAAGAAAGGACAGGAATCACTCAGGAAGCTGGCTAACAACAAACGGTGCTGTTTGAGACTGACCCAAGTTTCCCCACTTGCTTTTAAGCCCTGACAGTATCATGAAGTCCTCAAAGCGGTCTACACAGTGGTCTGAGCTCTTGTTTTGTTTTGTCTTTTTTTTTAATTTATTATACATCCTGACCTCAACCTCAATTTCCCCTCCCTTCTCTTCTCCCAGCCCTTCCCCTCACCCCTTCTGTTCCTACCTCCAAATCCACTCCTCCTTTTTCTGTTCAGGAAAGGGTAGGTCTCCTATGGGTATCAACAAAACATGGCATATGAAGTTGCAGTAAGAATAAGCACCTCCCCGTGTGTTGAGACAGGGCAGGGTAATCCAGTATGAGGAGTATGGTCCCAGATGCTAGTAAAAGTCAGAGACAGCCCCTGCTCCTACTGTTAGGAGTCCCCCAAGAAGATGAAGCTGCACAACTGTAAACATGCATGCAGAGTGCCTAGGTCAGTCCTATGCGGGCTCCCTGGTTGTGGGTTCAGGCTCTGTGAGCCTCTACTAATCCAGGTTAGTTGATTCTGTGGGTTTTCTTGTGGTGTCCTTGATCCCTCCGGCTCCTAGTATCCTTTCTTCCTATTTTCAGCAGGATTCCCGAACTCTGCCAAACGTCTGGCTGTGGGTCTGCATGTGTTTCTATCAGTTGCTGGATGAAGCCTCTCTGATGACACTTGGGCCCGGCACCAGTCTGGTCAGAGGAGAAGGCCAGTTCAGGCTCCATATCTGCTGTCGTTAGGAGTCTTACCTTGGTCATCCTTGGAGATTCCCTCTCACCAGGTTTTCACCTGACTCTGAAATGACTCCGTTTCCAGTAGTCTCCTTCAGTACTCTCTCCCTCCTCCTCCTCGCCTTCTCTCCAGCCTATAGTCCACTCCCAAAATCTCTTTTATTTCTTTTATTTCCCCTTCACAGGAAGATCTGGGCATCTTCACCTTGAACCTTCCTTGTCATCTCGTCTCTCTGAGTTTGAGGACTGTAGAATAGCTTTCCTTTCTTTTACAGCTAATATCAACTTATGAGTACAAACCATATTTGTCTTTCTGCGTCTGGGTCACTCAGTATGATTTTTTTCTAGTTCCGTCATTTACCTTCATATTTCATGATGTGGGTTTTTTTAATTTTAACAAGTGAGTAATACTCCATTGAATAAATGTACCACATTTTCTTTATCCATTCCTCCACTGAGGGACATCTTGGTTGTTTCCAGGTTCTGACTATTAAATAAAGCTGCTATGAGCATAGCTGAGCAAGCTTCCTTGGGATAGGATGGAACATCCGTTGGGTATATGACCAAGAGTGGTACAGTTGAGTCTTGAGGTAAATTGATTCCCAGTTTTCTGAGAAATCGCCATACTGATTTCCAAAGTGACTGTACAAGCTTGCACTCCCACCAGCAATGGAGGAGAAGTGTTCCCTTGCTTCACATCCTTTCCAACATGAGCTGTCACTTGTGTTTTTGATCTTAACCATTCTGACAGGTGTAAGATGGAATCTCAGAGTCGTTATGATTTGAATTTCGCTGATGGCTAAGGATGTTGAAGATTTCCTTAAGTGTTTCTCAGCCATTTGAGATTCTCTTGTTGAGAATTCTCTGATTAGATCTGTAGCCCATTTTTAAATTGGGTTATTTGGTTTGTTGGTGTCTAGTTTCTTGAGTTCTTCATACAGTTTGGAAATCAGCCCTCTATGACATGTGCGGTTGGTGACAATCTTTTCCCATTGTGTAGTATGCCATTTTGTCTTATTGACAGTGTCCTCTGCCTTACAGAAACTTTTCAGTTTCAGGAGGTCCCATTTATTAAATGTTGGTCTTAGTGCCTGTGCTATGGGTGTTCTGTTCAGGAAGTTGTCTCCTGTGCCAATGCGTTCAAGACTATTCCCACTTTCTCTTCTATCAGGTTCAGTATAACTGGATTTGTATTAAAGTCTTTGATCTACTAGGACTTGAGTTTTGTGTGGGGTGATAATGTGGATTTATTTTCATTCTTCTTCATGCCATATGTAGTCATGCCAGCACCATTTGTTGAGGATACTTTCTTTTTTACATTGTATAATTTTACCTTCTTTATCAGCTTTATCAACTGTTCATAGGTGTCTGGATTGACATCTGTGTCTTCAACTCAATTCCATTGATCCACTTGTCTTTTTATTCTAATACCTTGTTATTTTTATTACTATAGCTCTGTCACAGAGCATGAAATCAGAAATGGTGATATCTCCGGAAGTTCTTTTATTGTACAGCATTGTTTTAGCTAACCTGGATTTTTTTTCCTGTATGAAGTTAAGTATTGTTCTTTGAAGGTTTGTAAGGATCTACATAGGAAGGAGAAAAAGACAAGATCTCCTGAGTAAATTGGGATTGTGGGGCCACAGGAGAGGGTAGAAGGGAAGAGGAGAGGAAGGGAGGGGAGAGGAGAAAAGTGAATACGCAATAAAAACAATAAAAGAAGAATTGTGTTGGAATTTTAATGGGGATTACATTGACTCTGTAGATTGCTTTTGGTAAGACAGGCATCTTTACTATATTAATCCTACGTATCCTTGAGTATGGGAGATCTTTCATCTACTGATGTCTTCTCCAATTTATTTCTTCAAAGACTTGAAGTTCTTGTCATACAGGTCTTTCACTTGCTGGGTTAGAGTTACACCAAAATATTTTATATTATTTGAGGCTATTGTGTAAAGTGTTGATTCTCTGATTTCTTTCTCATTTACACATAGGAGGGTGATTGAGTTTTTGAGTTACTCTTGTATCCAGCCACTTGAGCAAAGGTGTTTCTCAGCTGTAGGAGTTGCCTGGTAGAATTATGTAGGGTCATTTATGTATTCTATCATACCATCTTTGATTACTGATACTTTGATGTCTTCTTTTCTGATGTATCTCTCCTTGACGATTTCTTTTAGCTGTCTTACTGCTTCTCTACCAGTTTCTGCCTCTACATTCCTGCTCTGACTTCCCTCCATGATGGACCACAATGGTAAGTCAAAACAAAGCTATTCCTCCCCGCGGTGCTTCTGGCCATGGTGTCTTATCTCAGCAATGAAAATCCTGATGCTTCTGGCCATGGTGTTTTTTCTCAGCAATGAAAACCTTAGCAAGACGGAAGGGAATAGATAATTACAAGGAAGATGGTCTCCTTGTCTCTGCCCAGAATACATGATTAACTCACCAGGCTTCGTAATGGGCAATCTTTGTTCTCTTCAAATTTCTTTGACTTGGGTAACTTCACACAGTTCAATGACAAGTGGTTAGACTTTCTGTACAGAATCTTTTGCTACCTTTAAATTGCCTTTCTCTCTGCCTATCAAAAGCTTATTGCTAAAAAATCTACCCCTCAGGAAGCCCCTTTCTCTGTCTAGAACACAGCTGCCTCTTCCTGCAGGAGAGAACAGGCTGTCATCTTCTTAGACTCTTTCTTCTAATTGGATGAGAGATCAGCAGCTGCTCCCAAATGGCGGCACACAGGTTCTCTTGCTTTGGCCTTTCCCCTATTTTGATGCAGTGGCTGTCACTCTCCTTCCTTCTAATGGTGAGTGTCTCTGTCAAATCTCTCTACTTCTCCCTTCTCCCCATACACTTCCTAGGCCATGTTAACACTTACTTCCCTCCCTCACCCAGCTCCACCTCCAGGGCTGCTCCGTCCAAAACCTGACACACTTCTCTTCCTGGCCAGATTTTTTGATCAAAGCAATTCCAGAATCTCAGACCCTCTGAAATGGGGCTCTACCCCTCCCTCACTGCTGACTTGTGGCCAAAGTGAAATTGCATTTTACCCCCAAACTCTCAGAGGTCCTGTGTGTTGCATTAGGACCCAAACTCTCAGAGGTCCTTCATTCTTTGTAGCCCATATGACTCAGCCTAAATTACATTTCCAAAAGCTAATCGATGCTCAGATTCCCCATTTCCTTCTCTAGTCAGTAAGACTGTCTTTGCCCACGCCTCTTATCCTCTCCTTCCTCATCCTCAGGAGCCACAAGTGAGGGGTGTGAGGCCCCTCCTGCATCCTTCCAGACAGTTCCTCTATGCTCTCTTCAAACTCCAAGGGAAAGGCTCAAAAGCCTTCTCTACCCTGCGTCCTACTTGATGGTTAAATGGAATCCTGGTACCTGACTTTCATGTGCTGTCATTTGGCATACATGCTTCAGTATGTTAATCTGTGTTTTATAAAGTTTACATGTCCATGTTCACCGAGTTGTGTGTGTCTTATCTTCAGTCATATGGCCTTCCCATCAGTTTGTGGTGAACAACCTATCATTTTGCCAATAGGTTGGGTTGTTAGGGGATTTCCATGGAAAAAATTTCTACTGTGATTTTATTGGAAATATTTTCTGGGCCTTTGAGCTGTGATTCTCCTTCCTCTATTCTTATTATTCTTAGATTTTGTCTTTTCATTGTGTTCCAGATTTCTTTGATGCTTTGTGTTGGGAATATTTTAGATTTAACACTTTCTTTGACCATTGTACCCACTTTTTTCTGTCATATCTTCAGATTCTTTCTTCCATATCTTGTATTCTGCGGGTGAAGCTCGCCTCTGTAGCTCCTGTATGAATTCCCAGAGCAATTCCAGAATTCCCTCAGTTTGGATTTTCTCCATCAATTCTACTTCCATCTTCAGGTCTTGAACAGTTCCATTCATTTCCTTGCACTATTTGTGTTTTTTTTGATTATTCTTTAAGGGATTTATTCATTTCCTCTTTCAGGACCTCTATCATCTTCCTAAGGGCTGCTTTAAGGTCTTTTTCCTGGGCTTCAGCTATGTTGGAATATTCGAGGCCTGCTGTGGTAGGGTTGTCGGCCTCAATTACAGACGCATTGTTCTGGCTGTTACTGTTTTTCTATGCTGAGTGTAGGCATCTGGGATTGGGATGATTATATGTTTAGGCGCTGATATCTGTTTTCGTGTCTATTGGGTGAGTGTTTGGTTCCTTGGTTTCTGCTTCCTCCTTGGACTTTAAGAGAGTACAGTGACTGTATGCTGCCTGGGAGGGAACTTTCTGTGGACCTGCTCAGCTGATATGCCCAGGGTATGCCTGCTCATGTTTGAGGCTGGGATACTGGGATGAATGAGGGGAAGGGAGGTTGGAGGAGGTCTTGAGATCAGAGAGGAAAAGGAGACCACAGTATGTGCTCTGTTACAGAGCTAGGGATGAGACAGGGGAATTGGATCTGGAGGAGCCGAAGGAGAGGCGAAGATCTGCAGTCAGCCTGGTGCACTGACTTAAAGCAGGAAAGGTCCATTACAAAGAGTTAGCAATGCCTGATACAGTCCTGCCATCTACGCAGGAATCATAAAATTTACTTTGATGGACAAACACTTGAATCTGTTTATAAATTTGGTCTGTTATACAGAATTCCAATGTGTCCATCATCTCCAGTCCTCTAAATTGATAATTAAATAACTAAATAATTAAATAACCAACAAGCTCCTAAAAGTGAACACAACCAGATGATTTTAGTAGGTGGAAAAAGACCCTCCTAGCCCAAAGGGAAAGGCTGCACTGTGATATTCTTAAATCCTGTTGCATTTAACAGATATTGATATTTCCGTATTAAACCTCCATGGTAACATGATAATAATCATGACCATATTGAGAAGCAGGGATAAAATGTGGGGCACCTCTGTAACTGCCCGCCGGACCCTACTGTTGCTGAACCAAGTTTACATTTACATGTTAAAAAGATTCAAGTGCTCTTTCTATATTTATAAAAGAACTTTTTCTTATTCAGGATAATTTTGACAGAAGATATCTACTTCTAAGTTAATGAAAGAGTTTGTTTTAAAAATTCCAAAAGCATCCACTCCATTTGGGAGAGTTACTTATTCCTATTTTTAAAACATAAAAAACATTTGGATTAGTGTGTTTCTATTGTTATTAAAATGTCAAAATAAAGCAAATTAAATGCTCTAAAGTTTGAATAACACACTCAGATGCCTGAAAAACTTTAAGTAGTTTTAACTCCATTTTCTGTAGTTAGAGAGACCCAGAGATTTGACTTACCTCTTCTAATCCAAATTCTAATAATAATATTGGTGATGTTTTATACTCTACAAGAGGCTGTTTCTTGATTAGGTGAGAATATAAAGTGTCTTATAGTACAACCATCTGGGATTAGAATGCTAATTCTATTTTATTTGTATTTTGTTTAAATTTTTAAGGAAATGGACAGCATCACAGTGGTTCTCACTCCCGTTTTATTTCATTTTCTGACTGCTAAAATAAAAATAAAAATAAAATGTGGTTATGCCTACAAGGCCTATAATATTCTTATTTCTAACAGATCTTACTTTTTTTCCCTATTGCTGCTGTTATAAATAATATTTGTACATGAAAGATCAATATTTCTGTTGGAAAGAAATAGAAAGGAATACTCTGTCTGAGTTCTTCCCAGACTAAAGTCCAGAATATACCAAGATAATAAAACAGGTCATTAGTACCCACAAATAAAACTAAAATAATTTATATATTTAGAACAACCTTTCCTAAGAATTCAAGCTAGACACTTCCCATGTTGTCATAGCTACAAGACTAAGCCGGCCAGAGAAAAACTAAAATGAAACGATAATAGATTCTTTTAAATACTTAAATTTTAAAACAAAATGTTTCATAGAGTGCAGATAACAGTAGATATAGGGGAACATACCGTCAGTCTAGTATTTAAAATATGAATTTTGGAGAAAAGTTAAGTTAAAAATATGAATTCTGGTTGTTTATAATCCCCATTTCCCTCATTTGCCATTTTTATTTCACTGAGGCAGATTCCGTTCTTGATTATTGTAATTTTATGTATACTATTCCTATCACATGTCCCACATATGTGTTATGTCACATACAGAGGATTAAACAAGAAAGCCAGTGAGACCGTGATGGCGAATCGATCGTTATGACTCAGGAATTCCTTCCTTAATGTTCGTAATCATTTCTCTCCCCTGAAGGTCTGCTATTCTGCCCACCCAGCCTCACCTTTATCAGATCCTTAGATTAGGTTTCCTAGCAACATGGGACAGGAGAGTGTTTGCCACTCGCATGAAATGCGACACTGGGCCACAGGGGAGCTCTCTGCTAAGGCTCCCAGAGGAAGCTGCACCTGTGCTGCGAAATATCAATAAGCCGCATCTCCGAGCTAATGCTCCAGCAAACGACCGCTGCAAGCTAGAAAGTCGCAGGCCTACAGCAGAGACTATAGCTCAGACTATCTTTGCTTTAAAAAAAAAAAAAAGCCTATCTGTTACTTTCCCGTGTGTGTGTCTCAGCACTCTGTGACCGTGGAATTAGCCTAAGGGTCTTGACGAGAATCCTTTCTGCAATGCCCTCCGTACAACACCCTCCAAAATCAACATCTTAAATCCCGTGAGTCCTCTCATCTCATGGCCCCTGTTTCGTCATTAGCTCTTTCGTTTACAAACTCCACCCTCTTCTAAGTAAACTCAACTTAAAGTGATTTCAAAACTCATCCTGGACCTTTGGACACACCTTCTGCTATCCCTTGAATAACCATTTTACTTCTATCTATAGGTGCTCCTCTAATCAATCGACTGACTCAGTCTATCTAGATCATCATATAGCCTCGCAGACTCATGCGGACAACATCCTCTTAATATGGGTACAGATACTGACCTCTGACCCAGGCACCCAGGATTAGACGGCCTCCTGACTCCACTGCATCAAATTTTCAGCAGGAAGAAGCCAGAAACTGAACACAATGCCCATACTCAAATAAGGCTTCCACCCATCTCCCACAAAGTGGCCCTCCACTTTCTCTTGGTGGACCACACGGGCTGTAAATGTTAGCACCTGGACCAGAACCTCCTGAGTTCCTAACCTCTCCCATCTGCATACTGCCTCCTCCTTTGCAGCTGGTTCTCTGTGCAGCCTTCCCCCTCCATGGTTGCATTTTAAAGAACCAGGCCCCTCCTCCAGGCTCTTCCCCTGCTGCCCAGGAACTGGAAACGGCTGACGTCATCAACCACCCAGCATGGACGCTCCCTCCCTCTGTAGCTGTTAAGAAGGAACCTCCACTCGGCTTTGAGGTCCTCTCCTTAGAACCCACCTGGACCTTACACTCGGCAGGCAAATGCTCTACAGCTAACCCTTGCCACACCTCACTTGCAAAAAGGTTTTTTTGTTGTTGTTGTTTTTTACATAGTTTCTTGGTAAGTGAGCCAGGTGAGCTTTGAACTCACTCCGTAGCCAGGCGGGAGTCCTAACTATCCTGCTTTAGCATCTCAAGTGGCTAGGGCTATAGGCCCACTAAGGACAGGAATTTAAAATGACTTAGAAAACATCAAGGCTCCTGTTGCTATTTTAGAATAGGAACTCCCAGGTAAAACGACTCCCCAAGGCCAGAAAGCCCTAACTGTAGACACCAACATTTTTATAAAATAACCTATTAAAAAGAAGCTTTAGTGAATTTCAGTCTTGGACATTTTTTTATTTTCATAATATAAACTAACATTTTAAATTGGACTGCACTTTTCAAAGAGGAACCTAGATATAAAATGTCTGTCCTTGATGACTGGGATGTAGCTCCATAGGCCGAGCTTGCTTAGCGTGCATGAGGCTCTAGGTGAGAGCTAAGGCAGGGAAGCAAACTTGGGGATCAACTTGGTTTGGGTCATGCAACCCCTCCTCTTCAAATAACACTTCTAGCGACCTAGCTCCTTTACCTGCGTGCCCTACCCAAGCACCTCTCTCCAAACAATGCACTGAGAAACCTCAGAACCCCCTTAACCCCCGGCCCCCAATGATCTGCATCAAGTACAACCCTCTCCTCTCCTAACAACAGAGATATTTAGACAGTTTCTATTTAAATACACTCCCAATATATCTGGATACAAAGACTAGAAAGACCAATCTGGCCTGCATTGTTTTGGGGGGTACTAAGTAGAAATTGTACTCAAGTAAACTTTGGGAGAACCCTGTGCATAACCGGACATACATTGATTTAAGTCGCATGTATCATGGGAAGGGGTGTGTCCTGTGATACATGTGATACAGAAGAGACAAATGGCTATCTGTGGTGCCTATTAGCACACCAAAGTGCAAGCTGGCCTCCAGGCTCCCTGGGTATCACAAGTTCCTATGGCCCAATTCAAAGTCCATGCTAGCATCCTAGCTCTTCTCAGCTGTTCTTCTCAGCTCCTCCTGTACCTCCCTCCAGCTCAGGAGCTTCCCTCCTGCAGCTACCCGTTCTCCTTATAACCCTCCTTTGGGATTGATCCTATGCTCTCTTTGTCGTCTATCTCTTTGTCTCCCTCCCACTCCTTTCTCGGCTCCCCCATGTTTCTTCTCTACTCCTTTGCCCCCTCTCTATGTTCCCGCTCTATCCTGCTGCCCCCTCTCTATGTTCCCTCTCTATGTTCCCTCTCTATGTTCCCTCTCTATGTTCC
>LOJH01066071.1:0-10388 GCA_001685095.1 Ellobius talpinus | reverse complement strand
CCCACAGGGCAGGGAACCCTGACTGCTCTTTGGACTGTAGAGGGAGGAGGAGGGTGATGGGGGAGGGGGAAAATGGGGGGAGAGGAGGAGGTGGAAATTTTTAATAAAAAAATAAAAGACTAAACAAGTTTTGTATGAGTACAATTATATTTTAAATTTAAATGCCAGTGAAACTGTCAAATACCAGAGAACAGACTTGAATTTGCTAAAAAGAGATCTATTTAATAGAATCTAGCTTTAATAAAATTCCACAGACATGTGAGCACAGTTTGCAATCTGTAGAGAATGAAATGAAATACTTAGCATAGAGATGACCAGACTTCCCAAAAACTGGACTAGTATAGGAAAAAGTAGAAATATTTAATCTAATAATATTAAGTTTCTTTCTAAGTTATTTTTCAAAATAACAAATGAAGATATTCAGTGAATCCAAATTGGGATGAGACTTAAAAGTATAAGCTTAGTTATCCTGTAGTGATCCTTCCTACTTTGCGACAATATCTGAACAGGGCCAAAACCAACACATAACAAAACCCTCACAGCTCCAAATAGACTAACTGGATTTTACATTGAGTTTCAAGAACAAAGACAGTATTTAAAAATCTATAGAATTAAGTAAAATGAATTTAAAATGGTCAAAAAACACAGTTGTTGACTTAGAAATGCAAACCTAGGTAGTTTGTCAAAATTCAAGCAAAATGATAGCAACACATATTGAGAGTTTATAATAAACAGGAAATTGCAAAAAGACTTTCCAAGCACCAGTTCTGAAATGAAAACAGTTCCAAAGAGTTTTATGACAGAGACAATAATGAAAAGAATAAATCCAAAACAATTGGCATGACACTAAACAGGGGTAAGAGTACAATAGGTTAAGGAAATTAACTAACTCTGCTTCTACACAAAGGTAAATCTATGGGTAATGTTATTTAAAACTTGCCTCTGATTCTTACATTAAGGATTAACTTGTTAAATATGTCAGTATTGCCAGAAGTCAATAGCATAACTGAATTACTTTAGGCATTCTGCAAATACTCAAAAGGATAAATGGAATAAGAACCCTAATGTTAGAAAAGATTAAAAATCAAAAGCCACAACTAATAGTGGGATAGAAGAACCAAATAAAATAAGATTCTAGAGACACTCCAATATGTTAATAATATCTCTACATAGACTAGTCTTGGTAACTAAAAGCTGTCATGCTAGAAAATAAACACTACCCAGTTATAGGCTGCTTATAAAACACCAACTTAAATCAAATTAAAATAGAAAGCTTAAGTACAAAATTACTGAAAAGTTTCCAGGCATTTACCAACTAAAATACAATGTAGTTATATTGTAATAAAGGAAAGCAGACATAAAGTGAGAAGATACCACTAGAAATAAAGAGCATGCCTCCATAAGAGCAAAACTTAGAACTTGATGGCAGTACAAGGCAATTCCAGAGTTATAGAAAAAAACTTTAATGTTATAATACAAATAAACATTTACAGTACTTAAAGGGCCAATTAAGAAAGCAGTATCACATTACAGCAGATTAACATGCAGCACTCAATAATTGTTAAATCATGTGCAAAAAGAGATCAGTGCTCATTCGACTGGTTGCATATACTTGACCATATATAAAATCCTGAATCCGGCAATGGAAGAGCCAAATTTGTCAAGAATTTGTCCACAAGGCTATCAAGTATGGCTTCAAAACATTTTTATCAGTAATACAAAAAGGCATATGTTGTAGAATCCTAGCACTTGCAAGCAGATCTCTGCAAGTTTGTAGCTAGCCTGGTCTACAGACCAAGTTTCAGGACAGCCAAGGTTGTTAGAAACCCTGTCTCAAAAACCAACCAAAAACAAAGAAAGAGCAGGCATGTCTTATGATTAATTACGACATACGTTATATGTAAAATGTACCTTTAACATTTCAATAAAATTATAAGATGGCTGCCGTAAAATTCTAGAGACAAAAAGAAAAATTCAATATGGAAATATAACTATATAAATGACTAAGTGACAACTAAAGTATTACCCATCAACAAATGAAGATTACAGTTATAGAACAAGTTTATAGAACAAGATTACAGTTATAGAACAAGTTATAGAACAAGTTCCCATAAGAAACTTGTTAACTGAAATATTCATCTTACAAGGGAAAAAATAAAAGCTGAATGCTTACTAGAAATTAGATAACGAGCCACAGAATAAACTCAGCAAAAATTAAATGAATTGAATAAATATGAGCTACCATTATGAGGATTCACAGAGTTGATTTACATTTTTGGAAAAGGGGAATAAAGCAGGCAATGTTGTATAAGGATTGATTAGAAAAGGAAGGGAGATAAAAATACGAACACAGCATTGCTGGAAGTTAAAACAAGAATGTAGGGAAAGATGCAATTCAGATTCAAAAGCACATGATGAATTCCCTTATGCCACTAAATGTGAAGTTTTAGGTTAAATTGATACTCTTTTAGCAAAGGCTAACTCAACAAAACTATATTGGGGATATAGGAAGAATTAATTGTTTTGAATCACAAAAAGAGCATCATTTGTTTAAAACCTAAGTGAGTATGATACAAGTCCTCAAAATATGTATCAGGAAGCTCAAAGAAATAGGGTAGAAATGCAATATTCAAGAATCACTAATGTTTGCAAAACATGAAAACAAAGAAAGGTCTGGTAAATTAACCATGCAATTTAATGAGGTCAAACTTGTACCATAATAAAAAAAAAACAGAAAGGAGGAGCAGGAGAAGAAATAGTACATGAATATCCTGTCCGTGGATACAACTATAAAAATATCTAAAACATACAATGACAAAGCAAGTAATACCTTGTGGGTTAACAGTACTTATCCTTTGAGTGCAAAGCTACTTAAGTTACTTGCAGTATGCTGTGGTTTTAATATTTTCGGTATTTTCTCCAAAGATCCATGTGCAAAGGATTTGCTGTGTGATATGTCTGTAGTGTGAAGTGCTGAGGATCTTGAAGGGAAGTCACATGGGAGGTATCTAGGCTGTTGATGCATGTATTTGTAGGGCATTTTGGGACCCTGTCACACCACCTGACACTCCCATCATAATATGTTGTATTCAGCAGCAGCCCAATTTGTAAGGCCACCTGACTTCCAACTGAAATCTCCAGAACCAGAAGCCTAAATAAACCTTCCTTTTTTATCAACAACTTGTATTAGGTGTAATAGTAGTGCAAATCCTATTAATATGCCAAATTAAATAAGAAATGTGTGCATATCTCGGGGATATTTAAACACCCATGTTTACTGCTGCAGTATTTCCAATAGCTAAGATATGCAACTAGACTTGATGCCCATCAACCTACGAAAAAGACAAATTCATATGCACAGTGGAATTTTATTCTGTTATGAAATAGAATGAAATTATGACATTTTCATCTAGGTATGGAACTGAAAACCATTATTTTAAAGAGAATAAGTCAAACTAAGAAAGCAAATAGCACATACTTTTTCTAATATACATAAACAAGTTGGCAGAGGACAATAAGAGAAAATTTCATGAACATGGAAGTATTAGAACACACTAAATTAAGTAACATGAATACTTACTCATGATAAATACTCTTAAAAATCCTAACAAATTAAGGAGAGTCCTTGAATGATAAAGCATCTCTAAGAAATATGATGCCATTAAGTTAATTTTCCTCAAAGTTAGAAATGATTTCGAATGCCCAGCTTGTCATTCTTTATATTATTTTCCCTCTCTTATCATCTACATGAGGCTAAGTGGTATGAAACAAAAATTAATTGTATAAGATATGAAACTTAAAAAAATATCAGTTTCCATGTAGCAAAGTTAAACGAATCCACTAAAGTTATTTTCAATTAACATAATATTTAATATGTGCTTCATGAAACTCATTTATATTTTCCTCATAAAAACTGAATATATGTAATTTTCAAACAAGATTTAAAACACATGCTACATAATTAAAGGACTTTATGATCTTTAAACTCTACTATTGTGCATAAAATAAAATGAAACAAAGGTGTAGAGAAATACTCTTAGTAAGTACAATGACTCAGTGTTTTAAAATGTCACCTTTCCTAAATTAATGCATAAACCCAATAGAAATTCCAATATGATTTTCATAAATAATTAAATGAACGGGATATAAAATTAATATGGATAAGAACAAATAAAGATGAGAAATGTCTTAAAAACTAATCTCAGTAAAATACACACACACACGAACACAAAGACTTTTTATAAAAGTATAAGCGAAGACAATAGTGTAGGCACAAGTTTGGGCAAGTTTACCAACAGAAAAGAATGGTGTGGTCAGTGAATCAACAATCAACACAACCATGTAAACTTGATCCATTGTAGAGGTGATATTTCAAATTGAGAGGTCTTTGAACAAGTACTGCTGGGGAAGCTGCTTATTTACATGGAATAGTAAAAAAATCATCTTTACCTTACACGTTCTCCATGCTTAAGAAAATCAATCATTGATATTTTTGAATAAAATGTAGATTTATATACTCATGAATTTATCTAATAGAAGGACTTTTTAATGTTTAAGTACACATATATACAAAGTTAAAATGGAATTACCCTATAGAAGGCAACCATGTGTGCACTAGATACCATAGGCAAATAAATAAAGTCCTACTCCCAGGAAATGTTGTACAGTTTTGCCCCTAGATACCAAGTCCTTCCTGGTTATTGGACATTTCTCTTGTGGCCCTCTAAAACTTGAAGGTAGAACCCTAGTGCTGATGACACCACACACCTAACTACCACTGACCTGAATGTTTCATTCCTATAGCTTCCATAGTGCTAGAAGGTTCTGTACAGGTTAGCAAAAGAACGAAGTAATCACCAGTCTCACACAACTGTGAACCTTTTGACTGCAGTAATGTCTAGCTCAGCAAGACATTACCGACTAGTGCAATAGGGGCATGAATGTGACAGGAGAAACCAATCTTCATTTTATTGGATGTATAATTCCCAGTGCACAAGATGAAACTTATCCTTGGTGTCACTGTAAAGCCAAGAACCTGTGGTCAAAGGTCATAAGATCTGGGGGAGAGCCTATTTCTATTATATTACTAAATGCACATAGCTTTAAACTGCCTCCTAATAACTTATTGTTACCTATAGATTAATGCACTCTCAATTCTCAGCTGAGAAACTTCTATTTTCAGTAGATGGTGATTAACACAGACATCCATGACTAGTCAAGTTGCAAAGAGTAAGAGCCTGCAGACTTCTCGGTCCTTAAAGAAACATCTCTTTTACACTTCCTTCTTAAAAAAAAAAACATGGGGATCATTAAGGAAGTGGGGACAGAAAGAGTGTATGAACCAGAGGCAGTGTATGACTACAAAGAAAACAATATCTTCCACACACGTGAACTCAGTGATTATGTTAGAATGAATAAGATCTGTGCAAGCACAAGCCAAACTGAATCCAAGAATGGAGGGAAAAGGTAGGCAAGAAGTTCCACCTCTAGCTCAGGGGCTACTGGGATTTGGAAGCATCTGGGAGGAGAGTCAGTTTTTCTTAAGATTATTGCCCATTGTATATTGACCACACTCCAGCTGAAGGCCACACATCAACAACATATGCTCAGCACAAATTGGACATTAGAGGTGGGCAGAGGGCTGGGGGAAAGGACACCAAGTTGGGCAAGAAAGGAAGAGAGGGTGGATCTGACAAGGGTGGGGGAGGCATTAACCCAAACAAAATATTATGAAAGAGTCTCAAAGAACTAATAAAAAGAAAGAAAATAGAAGAATTAATAAGTACAAGTATGATTAAATGTTTTCAGATTCTAATAAGTAGATAATATCATAGCAAAAAGACACAGAACACAGAGAGAAACTGTAAGAAATAAACTAAAAAAAGACAGGGGTATACAATATGACATAAAAGGTAAGAATTCAACAGTATAATTAAACAACATATAAAAATAGACTAAATACTCAAATAAGCAGTAAAATATGAACTGTACATGTCAAATACACACAAAATAAGTAAGTACGTAAATTGCAGTAAAAATCACATTAAAGTTATTTTATAGATAAAAATTTAAATTTTCAGCAGTATTTTAAGTAGGTTAGGTATGAAGGATATAACTGAGAACCTAGTTATTTTTGGGAGCAACACAAATACAAAGAATATAAGAATAAAATCTTGATACAATTTATTATTGTTGAAGGTGTACCTATTAGGGTTGTACAGTACTTCCTTCAGTGTATATAATTTCAATCACTTGTTGGATCAACATGTTTAGGATGCTCGTAAAATCTGAGCTTAAGAGTTCACAGCCAGCTGCATTCCCTAAGGTCATTAAATAAAGTGTGGTTGATTCAAGCAATGTAGTTGTGAAAGTAAGTTAAAGAGAACTTCTTAAGCTTTTTCAAATCATGAACCCTTTCACCCAAAAAAATTTTATAGGTAAAAATGGGTATATAAACAAAATATTTACTGATAATTAATAATAAAGTATTTCATTTAAAAACAATTCAATGTTACAATGGATATTTGAATATTCATTGAAAGTAAACACAAATTTGTAAAGAGAGATGTTCTTGGAAACCTTGGCTGACTATTAGATACTGTAGGAATACAGCATCTTCAGTTTTCCTAAAGTAGAATGATATTTAACTTCATGATTACCAGTGCTTAGAACCTGCTACACATGAAGGTAAAATTTGAAATAGCAGGTGCATGCTTTGGGCCATTTCAGAAATCATTAGAAATTCTGTCCTAATCCCATGCCAAAATAAATTTAGCAATTGTCTTATGAATGTCAAGTCAGTGGCTCAAATAGTAATTTTTAAAATCAAACATTCTAACACAATACAATCCAAAGATATGTTAATTTGATACATGCTGAGGAATGAAGGCAGGGAAATATTAAAAGCCTGTTTTCCATAATTAAACCATCACATCTTTATAAGAGCAGAAACATTTGTATTCACAGTAGCAACACTGTAGCTCATGTCATGCAATAGTCTTAGCTCTCAACAGAGGCATTTCAGAAGGTGCTGGTTGGTGCTAGCTGGAATGATACTAAGCCCAGACCAAAGGACACACGCTGCACATTCAGAATCAAGGCTGTGGTGAGCGTGTGCACAACATACTATGGGCAAGCATTTCCACATATACCCAGAATGCATTTCACGTTTGATTGTGAATTAATTCTTGATTGCTACATTCTCAAAGGTTTTTAGTATTATGAACAATCTTTGCAGTTCCTACAGTCAGTTCATTGGTTCCATGTGGGTCATAGCCGATAAGTTAAGATGCATGATGACTCTGGAAAAGTTTGCTTTTGAAGAATAGTGGCATATATGAACTATTTTCAAATCAGGAAACATTATGATTATTTATTTATATATTTTACATTTTTTATTTACATCAGAGTAATCTGTAGAGAGGAGACTGGGGGATTCCAATGGAGGGCTATCATTGTTTCAGTGAGGTGTTACTCCTTAAACTAGAAATATAGCAGGTTCATTATGTTTTATACTCTCAGTATATAACACATACAACATTTTATGTGTATTATGACATGTGCCTATATAATAATAATTATGTGGTATTTTTGAGGTATCATGTCTAGGCATCTAGGAACGCATACTTCATTATTTATGAGTCTTCTGGTTATCAATACAATAAACATTTCAGGCTGATATAAACAAGGCTTGAATTCATTGGTTTACAGAACTGAAATTATAGTCTAGAAATCATGGTTCGAATGATGTTTTAAATAGCTTGGACTCTTAGCTGGTCCTTGCCCTTGCTTGGAAAAAAATCACAGTAGCTGTCATTTTATAATCTGGCAGGGCAAGTACAGCAGGAAAGGATAGTACCATTCATAATCTTTTGGACATAATTTCTAAGCCTGGACCTTACTGGGTTTGCCTGTGCTGTGTTGAGTCACATGTTTGCTTACATGTGAGCACAAACTATCATCTGCAGGTAACGGTGCAGTGCCTTGGGTATGACTCGGATGACTACAGAGAGTGAAAAAGCGCTCACTTGATGGAGAGCAGAGGAGATGCTGTCTTTCCCTTTTCTCTTCCCAAATCCCATTTGGGGAGCTAAAACCAGGAAGCTGATAAATGAGGCAAACCAGGCAAAGGGGTCCAACATACTCAAAAAAGTCTGCTGAAATTCGCATAGATACTTATCACCACTTCATTAATTTATGGAAAGTGCACATTATAGTGATTTTTAAGTCAGAGGAAACTGGGTCAAGTCTCAGCTTTCCCCCCATGTTATCATAAACTTAAGATTTTCTGCAGCACAGAAATTATATTTCTACATCATAAGAGTGTTGTGGGGATCAAGTAATATATGCAAACTGAGCTCCGACCGCATAGCAACAGGAGATGAACACAAGCTCTCTCCATCACTTTTCTCGTCCTCTTTACTGTCATTCTTTGCCTCGTCTTCACTACAATCGTCAGCTGAATATTCACTATTTTTCCGGACAAAACTTTTGAGAGTTTCTTTTAGGAGCTACGGTGGGAGGAGCATGAAGAAAGCCACTACTGTCTCTACATTATCTCCCCGTTGGTTTCATTTTTAACTGTTGTCTTTATCTCACCGTGGTCTCTCTATGTTATGTATGTATTGTTGAGATCTTTCTCATTCACCATCGTATCCCTTCAGGTAACTTGTCAGACCGTAGGGGAGAGGAGGAGGAGGGGCACAGCATCAAATGAGCCCATGCTGGTTAGCATGTCTCTAGCATGTCTATGTGTGTATGACACTGCATCACACATGCTGAGTAACATGCTGCATGTATCACGTCTCCTGTGCAGTAAGAACTACACTGATAAGCCATGTTACTCTCCCTGTTACTAGAGCCATATTAAGTCACATAATGGATCAGAGCTAAAACTCATCACAAATTCTAGGGCTGAGGTTGGAAACCAGGATGTTTGAATCTTCATAATCTTTGTGAACTTTCAATGGAGAAATTAAAAACAAATATGAACGTATTGTTGACACTTGCTGTCTACCACAATCAGGCAGAAGGTTTCTGAAGCTCACTTGTGAATTTCTTCTCAGCATTAGTACCAAGGGAGCCACTAGCGTGTCAGCCTTTACGGTTTATCACACTGCCTCGCAAGCTGGCACCCGCAGACCCCAGAGGACTGCTATGTGCTTCTTAATAACTGTTTACTGAATAAGCAAAATGATAAAGTTCTCCTCAGAGAATCGATTTCCTTAATGACAGAAATTGGGGCTTTCCATTCTGCTAATCCCTTCTTCCTCATCAGTCAGGTAGCCATAGGGGACCGTCAGCTTTATTTCAAATCTCTTCTCACAACATGGAGAAAGCAAGGCCAGTGTGGAGATGAAGACCCCAAAGGCTCACTGGTAGGCGGGACACAAACAATTCCCCCAACCCCATGCAAGCCACTACCTCACCTCTGCATACCCTGACGTAAAGTCAAAGCACACTGTGCCAGGCATGTGTAACCTTTGAGGATACCACTTTTCCAGTCTTGCCATCTTACTAGAAAACCTTCAAAAACTCCAGGAACTGACCTTCCCCGTGGTCTTCCATCACGTTTTGCTTCACACCAAACCAGATTCTCTCCCTATTAACAGTCCCAAATAAAATCAAAATAATTTTTAAGGCTAAGAACACCACAGCAATACCTAAACGCATGTGCAGAAAGACACAATCTAGTACCTCCTATAATGCACTTCAGTATTTGCTTCATGTCACATGCCCTTGTGGGTGGTGTAGAGTGAATTTTCCATGTGAGGAAACAAGGAGCCAGAGACTCTCCTGTCAGAAGCAGGAGCTGGTGACAATGTGCAGCTATCCAACAAGGCCTTTGGCTCCTGCTTTCTTGGAAGTTCTTATACGGGATAGGGAGCCTTGCTTGTCTGTGCTCTGCCTCCTTGAGCTAAGTGCCCTCAAGGAGACCTAAGCTGCTCCTCTCTCTTCCTCCCTTACTCTCCAGTAACCATGTGTGAGGCAGGCTGGCTTTGTATAATTGGAGTCTGTTCTGCTGAGCCAGCTCTCCCCGCAGGCTTCATATTGAAATGAAAATAAAATGTTTTTAGTAGGCTTGAGTTGTAATCTATGTTGTTTGGCATCCTTTACCAGGAATCCCGTACTAGGAGGACAGTTGGGCATCTGATCAGCCATTAGCAAAGCTCATGTCTTGTGACATTTAGCTAGTGGTTTTGTGCCTATTTTCTGTTTTTGTGTCACGGAGAGATGGACATATGTGTCTCAAATCTTTTTTATTTATTTTATTGAGCTATACATTCTTCTCTTTTCCCTTCCCTGCCTCTCCTTCCCTTTCAACCCTCTCCAACGGTCCCCATGCTCCCAATTTACTCAGGAGATCTTGTCTTTTCCTACTTCCCATA
>LOJH01066070.1:0-16457 GCA_001685095.1 Ellobius talpinus | reverse complement strand
TTAAAGAGAAATGGGATAATTTAAGTTAGAAAAACTGGCTAGAAACAAGTCAAGCTAACATTTATATGTAAGAATAGGTCTCCATCTGGGAACTGGTTGCTGGGCCCCCCAAAAATATATATGTCCACCAAATATATATTAACAATAAATAAACAAGGTTTAAGAGTGTCACCTATTGTGCTACTACCATTGAGTCATCTTTAGTCAGGAGACATTCTGAGGAGGCTTTCCCAGCAAGCCCAGGAAACCTGCTGGGTTCTTATTATCTTGTATATGAACTATATACAAAATATCACTTTATACTAGCCTGTAGTTGGTATAAGGGACTTCTGTTACGGTCACATTTACTAAAGTACACAATATAAAGGGGTAAATATCCCTCATGGTCTCTGAGAAAAAAATAAAGGTGGTGTGTAAACTACACAGAGGAAATCTAAGTGAGGGTAGATGCTAAGGGGCAGGCAATAGCCTGGGAATCAATAGGCAAGCAGGGCTTTGATAAATGGCACAAAATATATATTGTATATACTTAAGTATTTAAAAGGATACATTTTATGGCAAATTTGAATTTTTAAGCTAATTTGTTTGTTTGTTTGTTTATTGAGACAAGGTTCCTCTGTGGTTTTGGAGCCTGTCCTGGAACTAGTTCTTGTAGACCAGGCTGGCCTCGAACTCACAAAGATCTGCCTGCCTCTGCCTCCCAAGTGCTGGGATTAAGGTCATGCACCATCACCACCTGGTCAATATTAATTATTTTTTAAAAGGATTAAAACAAAGAGAAAGAAAGAAGCAAAGAACGCCATTAACATTCCAATTTGGAGTCAGTCATGGCACTAAGTGACCAGCCTCAAATCTGGTCAGGAGCCAAGTAAATAAGTTTAGAGAGTGGCAAGAAGCAAGAAGTAACAAAGATATTCTCATGGTTCAAACCATATGTTAATATAACCAGAAGAATGTAGGAGGATGTCAGGTCTTACTCATTAACTAGGAATGTCAAAGGATTGTTAATTTCTGCATATTTAAGTATTCATAACATTTTTACCTTTCTAGAAGACATAGCAGGGAATGGGAGATGCAGTTGATGAGGGACACATTTTCACCAAGGGAAAGAATAAAACAAGACAGAAGCCCAAAGAAGAAAATTGGAGATGTCTGCTTTCATAATCAGAAGTGGAAGGGACAGAAGCAAACCTTGAAAGGAGACCCTGAGTCATTCAGAGGTCATAGAGGATGCCTGCTGTGCTACTCTGTTAAATAGCAGGATTTTAAGATGTTTGTTTAGTGATGAGAGAAGCTTCTAGAGGAAGGATGAAGATTGAACATGGATCATTATTGCTTGTCAGGGGTAACCAGGAAAGAGTTTTCAGTAGAAAGGACCAATTTCAAAGGCTAGGAATGGGTGGAGGTGACCAGGGAGTAGACACAAGAGAAACAGTTATAGTATCTGTGACGGGAACTAGCGGGAACTAGACAAAGAGGAAGAACATTGAGGAGATTGTTTCCTCTGGGCTCTGATGCCAAGAAGCCTGGTGCCGTGTTATCACTGCTAAGCATGCTTATTGGCCCAACAGAAAAGCCTGAAATTGTTTGTAAGTAAGAGAGTAACTGTGGAGCCGATCCTGGAGGAGACTGAAGAAAATGTGCTTAGGAGTGCACAAGGAAGAGAGGATCTGGCAAAAGAGAGGTCTCTTTAACCAGCCTGCCCAGTGGACTCCCTTCCGTTCTATTCTACTGCCGTTCATTTTGTAGCCTGTTTTCTCATAAATCGATGCACGCCAATCTTTGCATTTTGTAGGGATTGTCCTATACCATCAGAATTCAGAGAGCTTAGTATAGTCACATCATCAACATCTAGACCTTATTAGGTTTTCTACACACACGCACACACGTGCTGAAATGTGCACACACATGCATGCATGGTCCATAACAGCTTATTAAGCTATTTGGTTTCTTTCATATGCATATGTAGGTTTTTACATTTGCTGCACCTTTTTTAATCTCCAGTTTCTTCTCTGCCTCAGTTCATTACTTTCAAAGAATAATCTAAAAAATTATCAGTTATCTAGCATTATACTTACTCTGCCTTATAATGGCTTTTATTCCTATGTCCCAAGTACCCCATTGCTTACTTATTTAGCAATATTTAGCATCAATAAATATTTATACATTGAATGAAAAATGAATGGGTGAATAATTAAAAGGGACCAAGGAGAGAAAGAAAAAGAGAAAATGAAGGGTTTTTTTTCAATTGAAGAGGAAGGTTCTCTGTGAGACAATTACAAACATTTTTTATTAAAGACAGCAAAGTCATTTTCCAAGAGGCAGAGCCATGGAGATATTTTCAGTGGATTGTTAGGAAGTGAAATTATTACCACCATTATTACAGCTTTCACGAGGTTTCTGTGCTTCATCTGTCTTTTGGTAGGTGTTTCTCATGCCATTACTGTAACTATACAACTGAGGACAGTTTTCACTGTACTGCCCCTATCTCTCTCACACACATTCAAACACACACACACACACACACACGCACACACACACACACACCATTCTCACTGCCACTGACTGTAACTCTTACGCTACATATTTAAAAGGAGGGGCCATTTCAGACAATTTGTACTGGCAAAATGATATATCTATCAGAGGCCCGGGCTACCTCTAATGGCTGCCCTGAGAATCCAGAAACACTGGACGGACACAATCAATCCAATGAAAGACAGAAGAGGCAATCAGGGTCTCCTCTGGTCTCTGCTGCCTGGGATTCAGTAGCTGAAGACAGCTTCTTTGGATGTAACCCCAGAAAGTGCACACACTATATTTTCAACCCATCCTTCTTTCTCTTTTATTTTGTCTCTGCTCTGGTGTCCCCAAGATTGTGTTTTCCAATAAATTGTCAGCACCTAAGAGTTGGTCTAGCTTCCTGATGCTACAAAACTTAGACTAAACAAGTCATTTTAAAGACATTTTCAAATGTTAAGTATGTTTATTATTTTTACAAATACAAACACAATGGATGAGAATACATTTAGTGAGGAGATTTGCTTATTGACATTGGGCTATGTTGGCTCCTGAGCTAGTAAAAGTTGCAGAGAGTGGTCCTGGAAACTGAAGGGAGAGTGAGGAAGACTTGGAAGGCAAACAGCCCAGTCAGAGTCCAAGGAATAGTAGTTCTCATTGTGTAGCCTCAACGGGAGATAATCAGAAACACATGGCTCTCCCGAGTCTAAACACAGTCCTCAAATAGTCATGTTTCCAATAGAGGAGAATGGACGGAGGAGATCTCACCCATTGTGTCTGTTTATAATTTAATATGTTTTCTGTGTTATGCAATGTTAAGACTTCAGCTTCCATGAAAATGGGTAAATCTACAGAGCAACCTACCTCAGTGAAGACAATATAACTAGGTTTATATATTAAGTTGGAATGGTTTTAAGACATGGCAGATTATTAAATAAGATTTAAACAACCAATGTTGAGAGAAAAATCGGAAAGAAATGACAATAGTGCATCTGCTTAACAAGGCACATTGGAATGTACAAGTGGAAAAAGGAATTAAAATTTGGCCCAAAAGAGGGGCGAGTGCTTCCTTATGGAAAACTGGCAGATTGAGTACTGTGATCTCACTGGCACTGGGAACAGCTTTCATGTTGAATTGGGTCCCAGTGGGGAAGGTGTGGAAGGCAATGTTATGGTCCTCAAATATCTCCAGCTGTAGGATCCTCTGCTACCAGGTAGACAAAGTACAGAGAGCTCCTCTAAGAAGAGATTGCAGCCAAAAGACCAGGAAATACTTTCTGTTTATCCATCAATGGACAATGGTGATTAGAGAAATATTCTGCTTTTCTATGTTTTTCTACAAAGTTCTTATTTACTTGTGTGTTTGTTTTAACATCCTCCTTTGAAGACTTAAAGTTTTTTTCATTTTAGGTTTATTTATTCAGACTCAGTTGATAGACACAGAATGAGCAGTTAATTAAACACATTGAAGCATAGAGGTTGTTAAGCATTTTCAGGGGTCTTGGTGGTTTTTTTGCTCTGAATATCTGATCAAAATAAATTATTTGCCCATAGAGATCTGTATAGATATATACATGCAAGAGTTTGCACTAAATTTCTGGTGTTTAGAGATCTTTTATATATCCAAACACATTTTTATAGTTAAATTGATTGGTTTTAAGCATCTTTTGTAAGCATTTAAAGATGGGTAGATTAAACTATAGTAAAAATGAGAGATTCAGCTAAGTTGAATATTTTAACCTATCAGTAAAAGTAATGACAAATGTCAAAATGTATAGATGAAAAGAAAAATCTACTTCTGTAAGATATCATTTCTAAAAACTACTTCTAGGTCTTCAGGAACACCCACCTCTACAGTGCCTTGCTGTTCATTTCATTAGTGACTTTAACAAATCATTATTTTTGACAGGATCTCTGTAGGATTCTTAATGGATTTCTCTCTCCACATTAGATCTCTGAATGGATAGTTAGCCACTGCATCTGGTTATTACTTGACTCCTTCTGGAAGATACACTACAAACAAGATTTGTTTATCTCTGGTTCTAAGGCTTCCAGGCCACCTTCTTTCTACCTTCTTTGCTATCAGTGGGTTAACATCAGAGGTAGAGAGCAAATGTTTGGCAACACATTTTCACATTCACTGAACTATGATTCTCAGTTTAGAATCTTGCTTATGTTTTAAATATTTAAGGCTGTGAATCATTTGTGAGCCAAAACCATCATGTGTTTGGCATTCTTCTGGTTGAAGAAAATTCTAGAGTGTATGTTTTTTTTACACCAGCAGCCAATAATTTTCAGATGTTTTCCAAGGAGCAGGAGTTCTAAAGCTGAAATGGAATTTTCTGTGACAGTCTACAAATAACAGCGAACATATGCTTAAGATACAAACAAAGCCAGAATTGGGAAATAACCAGCAGGGAAGTAAAGGAGGCTACAAGCTAATTAATGAATCATTTCCACCTAAATTTCCTAGAAAATATTTAAGTGTTTAAATGTTCCCCTTACTCATTTTTAAAGAACATCACAATTACAAACTACCAAACAGTAGCTTTTAAAATTCAAGTACATATGTCATAAATCTAAAGTATTCAAGAAAATAATAAAAAAGCAAAGGACAAAGTTACATAAACTAACCAAAGGTACATTCTCCAGTTATTTCAGAACACCTGAAGGTTTAGTCACATTTTGACTTGAGACTTCCTTTAAAGATGATCCTGCTCTGTCATCTCTATTATTTCCTCTGTTCAGAAGTGAACACAATCTTCACGTTTTTGCTAACAAATGAATACACCCATGTGACAGTCTTCAAATGCTCATTATCTTAATCTACTGTGATCTGGCGTGCATTCCTCAAGTGGTGGCTTCAGGAATGGTTATGCCAGTGTTGAGTTTGCTTTTATTTAGAACTTACACTGTGGTAGGAACCAAGCAGATGGATTTCTGTAGGAGGCAGCAGGGCATTCTGTTAGCCATGTGGCTCACTTGAGCATCCTTCAGTGAGAGTCGACTCATTTTCAAGTTGAGTAACCCCACCTACCACCTACCTACCTAGTTATCTACCTGGGTTATGAGTCCGAAATGAAACAAACAGAAGAGTTTATAAAACAACATTGCAGTGGTCTTGGAGGGTGGCAGTATGGACAATAACTATGTTGCCGCCCAAGATGAAATTCTGCTCCAACCAACAAGCAGGCTCAGAAATTCTGGCTAAGTCTACTTAGATAGAGGTTACCTCTTTCCCATCCCAAAGGTATCTTGCTGTATACTATTTTAAGTGACACTGAATTGGATGTTTTTTCCATCACAACTTTTTAAATAACCAGTTTTTCACCCTTTTTCTTTTTCTTATTTACATTTGACAGTGAAAAGTCTGTATTTGCAGCTAGACATGAACAGAGTGCAATATTAAAGCAAAAGTTTTATGTGTTTTATGGATTTGTATTGTTTCTTATACTTTATAAATAAAAATGGTGAGACTAACCTGCCCATCGTGAATACAGAATGATCTCTCTCTTTTTTTTCCAACTTTGTTTTGCTTTGTTTTTTTTTTTTTCTAGACAGTGTCTAATGTAGCTCAGGCTAGATTCTGGTGAACAATGTATTTAGCCTAGGCTGGCCTTGAACCCCTGGGCCTCTGCCTCTGTCTTTCTTGTGTTGGGATTATAAGCATGAACCACCACACCAAGCATAAATGCACACTTTGAAAAGAGAAGTCTCACTATTAAACACTGCCCAGAACTCTTCATGTAGAGCAACCTGGGTTGGCACTTGTTTCCTGCCTCTGCCTCCTGAGTGCTTAGATGTTAGGTAAGGACATTATACTGAACTGGTGTTTCCCTAATTCTATGAACAATTAAAATATATGACAATTATTCTTAAGAAAACTATAGTACTATTCTTTTAAATGCTTTAGAAATGAGTACATTGGTTTAGAAACCTATTCACCAAATTCAGAACCAACTTAGCAGATCATCAGACGGAATTCTGAGAGTGTCTTGCTCCTCTTGCTCTCTGCTCTAAGGGAAGACACCCAAGGGTGACTTTTGTTTCTCATGTATAAATCCTCAGATTTCTTAGATCTCTGTTAGAAAGCATTTCATTTCACTGAAATGAAGATCATATCTAGAAGATAAAGGGCAGAACCCTTTAAGTAGGTTTTCGGAAGTTTCTCAGCTTATGTAACACATCACCCAGTCAGCAGGTCACTTTGGGCTGTTTATACTCTGGCTCCCTTTCGGACCTCATGAAAGTTAATTTTAGTTTTGCAGAAAGGAGAGAGAGGCCGACTGCTCAGGCTAAACTCAGACTTACCTTCCTGATTTCCTGGGCATTCGCCGAGAGATGGAAGCACCGTTTGTCCCGTGGATAGCCTTGCTCGCATCTGCTAGCCTGGGTTTGTGAGGGTATGTGGGGAACAGACCCAGGAACCTTGGCTGCAAGCTTCTTAGCCCCTCGGAGTGTCAGGGTCTGGTAAAAGAGACAGATTGCCACCACCAAACCCACCAGGAAAGGTCGGGGGCAAAATCGCCGGCGACAATGGAACCCCGGTCGACAGACCATGACCAGTCCACCTTCACTTGGCCCCTGGCCACGCTGTCAGAATGAAAAAAGTACACATCTGTCTTCTTTTTGCACAACACCAATCAAGTTCGCCCCAACTCCCCTTGAGAACATTCCGAAGATTCATGCCAAAGACTCACACAGGTCCCAGCGGTCCGAGGTGTTTAGAGCCCTTTCGTGAAGGACAGTAAAAAGTGACTGACTTGCTTATTCTTTTTTTTAAGATGTCAAAATAATGAGAGTCGTAAGAAATCATCCGATTGCATCCCGGGCTGGCAAGAGTTCCTTCCGCTAATATCTTATTTCCACAACAGTCATAAACTTAGGAGTTCAGCTTGTCTCGGCTTTGGGGCAAAGAGAAAGCACAGGAAAGCGGACCTGAGTCTGAAAAGAGCCCCGAAGACGCAGCAGAGGGAACGCGAAGTGCCTGTTGCACAGCTGGGCGCAGGCCAGGTTGCCCTAGCAGTTTCTCATTTTCCCTCCGGTTTGAAAGCCGCCCTGCTCTCAGCGGTTTCTGATCTGCTTCCCTTCGTTCAGTTTTCAATTGCCACTTTGCTGACAGCATCCGCGGCCTTTAACAGAAGGGAATAGCAGTTTGAATGTGTGGGGTTACTGTCAGGGTTTTGCTTGCTTTTGGTCGCATTCTGTTTCAGGTTCAAAGTTCTGTGTACTTACTCAGTTTTCATCCTTTTTATCCAGAAAACTTTTTTCCATGATCCCCTAACGGATTGCTTGATCAAAATCACTTGGAAGGAAACACCCAGGCGTAGGACTCCACTTCATTTCACTCTCACTCATGGACACACACGCGCAGACACGCGGAGACACGCGCGCGCCAGCTGCCCACAGGGCCGAGAGCCGGGGGACCTGGGCCATCGCTGCCACCCAGGCCGAGCGGGGCGGAGCTAAGCCCAGGACTCCTCTGGCCTTGGGGGCAGTCCGAGCCGCGCTGTCAGCTCTGTAGCAGCAAAGGGTAGGCTACTGTGTTTGGGGAACAGTTAGGGTCGCTTCTGAAACGTGGCTGCCTCACCAAACCCACGGAATTAGAAACATACGTGATGCCCGATCGATCATCTGTGCCACTGCATTTGCCTAAGACAGCACTATAATAACAAAAGGCTCCTAGTCCAGAGCTGCTAAAGGCCGACTCTGAGTTAAAAGGGGAAGTTCATCACTCCGGGGAATTGTGGTCACGCTTAAGAGGACAAGAGAGTCGTTAGGACAGTCTGGACCACACAGCAGGAAACATTCGAGTAACTGAAAGTCCCTTCTCCACTCCAGCACCGAGTGCTACCGCACTTATTACTCCTCCTTTTTGAGGTCTTTCCAAGGCAAAAAGCGTGATGTCTGGCTTTTCAAAGGAGCTGACTGTAACAGGTACTGAGTGTTCTAACTTCTGCCCAGGGGAAAGGGGTACGGAGCAGGCTTAATTTAAGTCCATACCGACTCTCTCATGGGCATTGACACCAGGGCCGGTTGGCAGCTCCCATTACTCTGGGCTCGGCAGGGCAGGCTGAGGGACCATCAAGGAGAACTTCCAGGTCCTTGCTTTGCCAGCCCCGGGAAGGACTGGTTTAGGTTCACAGAGGACATTCTTCAAAGACTTTAAATCTATATAGTTTCTACACTTTAGGTCTAACCGAACTTTTTATAGGCAGGCGTTCTCCGGTGAGGCCACACTCCCTAGAGTAAGCCCATAGAACTCAGCCGTTTGTCCCTAATATTTTGTGAGGAGGAGCGCCCCCTAGAGGCTCACAGATACAACAGGTTCAGAAAAACGGACTTCTCTTGCTAGCAAGAAACTTCATTTATGAGCCACCTTGAGATAAATGAGACTGCGTCAAAAAAATGTTAGTACCTCAAAACAAATTAATTACGTAAATTAATTAGCCATACATCATTTCAAGTCTTTTTATGTATTCCTTATAAAATGTTTTAATACTATTTGATATATAAATTCAAAGCCTTCAACACCATGGCAAATGAGGGAATGAGAGAGAATTAACCTGTTTTTCACATTTAGGCATCGAGAGAGCATTTCTGTTGCATTCCATAGGTTTTTGGTGGATTTAATATGATTTTAAGAGTAATAGAAATCAGTAGACTTCCAAATTGGAATGGTTTCTATGCTATCAAGGCCCAAAATGTGGTAAAAGCTATTTACTAGGTGATATAAGCCACATAGCTATTTATTAATATTAAGGCTTAAATTCTGAAAAAAATCAAGGTTTATGGAAGGATTTTTTTTAAAAGATCCTTAAGTTGCTGAGTTAGAATACCAAAGAGTAAAATGGATATTAAGTAAAATAGTCTTTGAATAAATTGGGAGACGGAAAAGCCAACAGAAGAGAAAATTTTTAGACAATGTTGTCGATTTAGTTTGGCCAAAAGGAATCTTCATTTCCGGTAAACTGAAGGATTCAATTCCTTATCTTGACTACAGAGTACAACGGAGAAGAAGACAGCCAATAAAGTAATACTGGACAAAAGAAGGAGTTAGTTAGTCAGAACAAGAATGTGGCAAAGAAAATATAGGGCCAGGCTGGAGAGATGGCTCAGAGGTTAAGAGCATTGCCTGTTCTTCCAAAGGTNTACACACAGACAGACTATTGTACAAATAAAACATAAATAAATATAAAAAAAGAAAATATAGGGCCAAATGGAATGAGACTCCAGGACCGCAGCCACTGTGGACAGAAATCATCATGTTCACCTTTTATCAGCTGTTCTGGAAGAGGAGTTTGAAGTAGTGAAGTCCAGTCTATCATCTGTAAGATGACCTCTTTTGAAGTATCGTTGACCAGGTAAGAAAGCACCTGAGCATTTGGAACAGCTGGCAGGTGCACAGCTGCTGGGTGTTGGCTCTCCAGGCTCAGTCCTCACAGAGCCTAGGATGTGGTGGGGTGTCAAATCAGTGAGCAGATCATTTAATAAACGAGCCACAGGGAACATAAAGGAACCAGACACAAATTCTGGCACTAATTAATTGTTCTCTTCCCATCATCCTTTGGGACAAAGGTGGGAACAGATGTTGGATTGAGAGGATGAACTTGTGAGCTTTAGCCATGCCTGACATTAGACGTATTTGAATTGTAATTTTTAATGGCTCGATAAAGATGGAAGCATAATACATATTAATGCAGTGCCATGTAATGTTTCTATACTTGCATATAGCGTGTCATTTATGTCAGGTCAAACATATCTAATGACTCAATGTTTATCATTTCTTTAGGGTAAAACCTTAAGAATTCCTCTTTGTAGCTTTTGTAAACATGTGTTTTATCTGTAGTCATCTTATTGCACAACAACACATTAGAAATTCCTGCTTCTAACTATAACTTAGTGCCCAGAGATGACCTTTCCACTCAGCCTTGTCTGGTGACCAACATTCTACTCTGGTTTTACGTTCCACCCAAGTGGGATCACGCAATCATTACTTTTTACACTTGCTCTTTTCCACTCAGTGATCTCCAGTTCTGTCCATGTTGTCAGAAACAACAAGGCCTCATTCTGTCTTTGTATCTGAATGGTGTATCCATACCTCGCTCTCTGTACTCACCAGCTGAAGAACACAGTAGTTGCTTTCATCCTTGGCTGCTGTAAATAATGGAGCAGACAAGAGAGTGGGTTCCCTTTAAATATAGCCTTGTATCTTTTGCTTCGCTACACAGCAATGGCGTCGAGTAACTATTTAGTAGCTCTATTTTTAAGTTATTGATGGACCTGCAGTCCTTTGTCCCTAGATACAGTAATTAACATTCTCACCAACACTCCAGCTCCTTATTCGTACTTGTAACTTTGCCTTCTGTAATAGCCATTCTCATGGAGGTGAAGAAACATCTTGCTATGGTTTTGATTTATATTTCCCTGTTATTAGAAAAGCTGATTATTCTCCCATATATTAGCAAGTGATTTGATACAATTTTTGACAAATGTCTAAATGCAGCCAATTTTTTCAGCTGAGTTTGTTTTTTCTTTCTGTTGCCTTTGAGTTCTTTGACTTCTTTATATAGTATATATATTTGAATGGAAGGCTAAGCAGAGTTATGCTGGAGCCTGTAGGAGTCTGAACAGGAAACAATAAAGACACATATTGGCTCAACAGTGGAAGCAGGAGAGCACATCTACAGTACCATTGTGAACTGGAGTTTCTGGCATTGTTTCAAATTGGATGCTTTTTGGGCATCTAGTTCATCAATTACCTTTTATACTAAAAAATTAGTCTTAAAAGATAGGCATTTAGCAGCACTGAGAGAACAGAATGGCAAACATATTCTAATTCCAAAGTTGTGCAAAACAGAACCGTCTACCACAAAACAAAATCCTTCAGTGATCTTTCCAACACATAAAACAAGATCTTTCATTGCACACCTAGCTACTTCTGGGTTTGGGTATGGACTAGAGATACTGGTCCTTGACACTCAAATAATCAGTGAGGGCTTTTTGCTTGTTTTATGGTGTTGGGGATCAAACCCAGAACCTTGTACATGCTAGGTAAGCCCTCAACCACTGAGGTACACTCGATACTTGGTTTTTTGTTTTCTTTTTTTGAGACAGGGTCTCACTGCGTAGCCTGTGCAGACCAGGAGCTTGCTATGTAACCCAGGCTGGCCTCAAACCTGTAATCCTCCCATTTCTGCTTTCCAAGTGCTGGGATTATAAAAAAATGTATTTAAGGTATTAATTTTTAAAACTGGAGATAAAAATACGTGTAAGAAGCTTCCAGTGTTGGATCAAGAACTTTAGGAATATCACATAAATCTGAATCTCAATTTCATCATAAACTAGGGGCATCATGATCAATAAATATCTTCAAATGTTGCTTGATGATCCAAAGTTTTGCTTCCTGTGACATATTTCAATGTGAACATCTTCTCTGGTGCAGTCTTCTTGTGACATATTTCAATGTGAACATCTTCTCTGGTGCAGTCTTCTTGGTCCTGGTAGCTTCTTCCAGGGCACAGCGTTTCTCTACAAGGTCCTTGCTCATGATAATGCAAAACCTGGCTGCAGGCACTCATGGTGATGTTGCAAGTTAACTTTTGGGATTGCTGTCAGCAATGATAGGTCCCTTTAAAGTCAGACTACCTTCTCAGCTCCTATCATCTCTCAGGAAATGCTCATTCTGGAATCTTCCCAGTAAACTCTAAGCATAAGTTAGTAGTTTTAAATCATGAGTCATCCATTAAATCTGTTCAAAAGACATCCTAGACTCTATGGAAGAGAGAAGACACGTGACAAGGTCTATAAATGACTAGGGTAAGGCAAGAGACTGGTCCAAGAAGGATGACTAAACATTTTTAAAATCTCAGTGGCCTAATGCATTAATGCTCATGTCTCGCTCATACAACTTTTTATCATTTCTGTTTCCACTAAGACATTTGATGACTTCTTAGATATCCACCAGACTAACACAAGAGGAACAAGAAAGAATTGGCTATCTTTTAGGAAGACAGCTTCAGATTAGCAAATGTCATTGTATTATCAGGGCCACTGAAATGGACCCGCCCTGTGGGGAATGTGCTTATCAATAAGCCTAGGAGGAAGGAAGGGAGCTGACACACACGGCTGAAGTGAGGACGCATCATGTGTCCTGGAGAAACAAAAGAGGGAATTTCTATCTTTCAGGAAGTGGTAAGGAAAGCTTCACTTTTTCTCAACTGGCCCTGAAGAGTCTCAATAATTTCAACTGCTGTCAAAGGCAAAACACGGACCTAACATTCTAATGGGGAGCTACTGAAAATATACCTGGGAAAGTATTAGCTAAAGATGGAAGATGGCTTCAGTAATTTCCAAACTTAAACTTGTTTGGTCTTCATAGGCAAACCTTAGGCATCCAAGAAGTTTTTTAATGGTGGGATATCTTGAAGATGACAACAGAGCCATTGTTATCAACTTTAATTGTAAACACACAAAACCAAGCCTCCTTTTTATTTCATGTGGAATAAAAATAACAGGGTCAAGGTCATGGATTCTTCTCTGTGGTGCAAATATATATACAGAATTGACTAGAAACTTTTCTGTGACGTACGCTCTGCCAACTCCTTTGTTCCTTAAGAGGCAGATGCCACGCGCCGATAACTGTACACAAGTGCACCTCATTAGGTATGCTAAACAAAGCTCTGCATTGCAGACACTATAATTCTGTTTCAGATTTAGCGTCTTGCATCCTCTTATTAAACCGAACAGCTTTCGTCCCTTGCTCATGCAAACGGGGAGAACTGTCCACAACTGGGCTCACATGTGGTTCTGGAAGTGCCATGGCATTAGTCAAAGAAACACGAAAACAATGCGTTTTTTGGTTATTTGCTCTCTGGTGCTTGAAGTTGTCAACATTTGAATGTGCTTACTTTCCTTTCTATTCCACTTGCTTCTCTCTCAATCACCATGTGGAGCCACTTCTAATCAAGATACGGATTGCAACGAGGAAAAGTAATATGACAAAGATCTGAGGATCACGTGAAAAAATTAAAAAGACACACACTGCAACACTGCCCACTTGCCCAGTGTGCGCCCACTTTATACATGAAAGTCAAGGCAGCTCGACTTCTTCACGGTCGCACTGTTTACACTTTTGGTTTGTTTCAATAGGCATACCTTGCAATCTGCACATTTCAAGATGAAAAATCTGTCCTGATAGATCGAAGCCTCTGAAGCAAATGCTGCTGACTTTAGATCTCCCTCTAGAGCAAGGCTTGCAAACCACACATCACCCAGGTATTCCTTATGGGAACACTTGGTGCCACCTTTTACAAATGAGTCAGCTGCTTAGTTCATAAATTTCAACGGGTCATTCACTTCCCACACCTGTCTCTTGATACACATTTTGAATCAAATCGCACTGGCACCAAATTTCTTTGCCTCACTGTGTGCTGTATTTTATTTCATCCTGTGCTAACACAACTGTACAGTGTATAAGTTGCTTCATGCCAAGAGCTATTTTACCTATCTCTATCCTTCTGTTGTATCAGAGTGTCTACCTGCAAGGGATTGCTTTCAAAATTTGCACTGTAGAAACCTACACATTACTGCTTAAAACACTTGGTATCATTATTCCCATTGTTTTCCTAATGATTTCACATCTTGGCGATATTTGTTTCAGGAAGGCAGTTTCTTCCCCAGGGAAGATTTAGTAGTTTCTAGAATACAACCGGCATTAGAATCCTTTTGGCACTGATGCCACTGGCTTTTTAGTGCAGAAGCCCACAGTTGTTATTAATTCTATCCTCTAATGAAGACAGCCCCAAATCAATCATTGGCAGAAAAAAAAATGCCAAAAAGTGCTGAGGCTGGGAAATTTCAAATTTATCTGGAGGGACAGTTTTCCAGTTCCTATCTGTGGTTGCATAAGATTTGTCTGTTGCTTCTATTAAGAGGCATGGCCAGCTTCTCTGTGATTTTAGCAACTTCCTGGGTATAATTACACAGATACTTGCCTCCCAAATGTTAATTATAGATATAGAGCTTCTTTTAAGCATCTTAAATGCCTTTCACTTTTGCATCCTTTAAGCTATATATAAGCTGGGTATGGTGATACATGCCTAGAATCCAAGCACTCAGGAGGCTGACTCAGGAAGATCACACAAATCCTAGGCCAGCTGGTGCTACAGAGTGAGTACCATCCTGAACTGCGGAGGGAGGCCCTGCCTCAAAACACCAAACCAAACCAAGCAAACACCCTCCCCAAATAAATACCATGTGGATATTATACACACCTATGTCTATGGATGGGACTGGATGGTCAGATAAACAGATAAGAGGGGAAGACTCAATGGGTACACAGGATGGGAATCACTTAGTCACTTGTTTGTTCCTGGCTGCCAGACCATGAAATAATCACTCAGAAACTATATTATTTAAATCACTGCTTGGCCAATCACTTAAGCGTATTGCTAGCTAGCTCTTATATCTTTGGTTAACGCACACCAGCTGATGAACACTATTTCTTTAAATTTCTTTAGGACAGGCATTTACACACTCATAAGAAGCCGGAATTTGTTCTTAACCATTTAATAACATAGAAAATATTAGTATGTTTAGCTTTTGCTATAAAAATATCAAATTATATTCTCAACAGAAATCTCATTTGTCTTTTCTATAGATCTGCAATATGGATTCTTTAGAGACAAAATTTAAAATGTTACAGGACAGCTATGACTTTGCTATTTCTTCCATCCTTTCCACTTTCCTTCTCTTCCTCCCTTCCCAGCTTCCTTTTATTTTAGTGAAATTCGGGCATCTGTTCCCATTTTCTGGAAATAAAGATATTTTGAGACTTCTACAGCATTAAACGTCACAAGTTGACATTTATGCATGGTGTGGAGAGGTGGAATGGCTTGTCTAGTGGCTCACGAATGCTGGCCTTCATTTAGAAAATCTGAGAAGATAAGGAGGTAGCATTCATGGAGAGAATGTGGCTCTCTGGTCATGTGACTGTGACAGAAAGACCTCTTCCATTTTGAATCCAAACCATAAGATCAATACATATGCTTCATTGTTTTTCAACAGAACACTGGACTTCCCTTAAAAACATCTGCAAATGACAAACACCAGTGAGAGCAAAGCCCTTTGCAAACTGGGGAATTCGTAACAAATACCTGTATAACCAGACCCTCACACAGAAAGTAACTGGTTTGTTCCAGGGCAATACAAATGTCAAGGACAGGGACATATATTTTGGTAAATTCTGATGTGACATACCGGGAAAGACCAACTAAAACCTACTACCAGCTACTAGCAGATGTCTCCGATTTACACTCAGGGTTACACAGAAGCATTCTTGGCTGAACTATTACACTGCATTTACCGAGTTTGTCCATTTCCTGCCCTTTGAACCTACTGCAATTGTTCCTATTTTAATGTCCCAGTGTTGAGACTGCCTCTGCCGAGCAGATCTAACAATGCAAAATATTAAGTCATGGCCACTTGGGTTTTTGTTTTGTTTTTGCTTTTCTCTGCTACTGTATTAAGAGCTGTGCGTGCTTTAAACGAGTTCATCTTTAAAGCCAGCAGCCACACAGCTTTCTAAGCAGAGTGCTTATCATTTCCTATCAACGTGGACATGGGGAATGGCGGTGAGAACCTGTCAACAGCTTATGTGACCCTCCCTCATCCTTGCTCCCCACACCAGCTCTACATCCCAGTTCATGTTGCTGTAAGCCACAGAAAAATCAAAATGAATTACAATGTTCTTCTCTAATTTCCTTGTTAGGAGTGAAGAAAGTAGGAAGGAACACTGGATTAGCCCAAAACGGAATTTTATGGCTCTGCCTATTACAGCAAGGAAATTATTAAAATTCTTTCAAATAAGAATTCTAATCATGCTGAAGCTTGTAACAAATAATTACAATATTAACTCAGAAAACATATGTGGCTTACAA